>CM047810.1:29011232-29277304 GCA_026214975.1 Gentiana macrophylla | reverse complement strand
GAAAT
Source organism: Gentiana macrophylla (assembly GCA_026214975.1). NCBI lineage: Eukaryota > Viridiplantae > Streptophyta > Magnoliopsida > Gentianales > Gentianaceae > Gentiana > Gentiana macrophylla. Next base: position 29,277,299 of record CM047810.1, on the reverse strand, counting down.
CTGAACTAAAGCCGAAGCGATTTTCTACGATACCATGTTAAATTTGAACAATCAAGTAGAATCCGATCCGAAAACATCAAGAATGAAAGTATCAAGAATCTTCTCAATGAAGAAGATGAAGATAACAAACTTTCAAATTAACAAAAAAGCGGGAAAAGGGAGGAAAGATCAATTACATAATTCACCAGTTGGAAAACTAAATTGGAACTTCTATTTACATTTCTACACTTCTAATTGCTATTTATACTAGATGGATCAGCACAATTTCGTTACAACTAACTTGCCAACTCCTTGCAAAGGTGTTTGATAAAATGCTCCAATGAACAAAACAACCATCTATCCTTCTTTAATCACAACATAGTAAGTAATTGCCTTGATATACTTCTCTTCAAACAAATCAGGTTAAAGGTGATTATTCAGTGTGTTGCTTCAAATTTTTTTTAGCATGCGCTTAATCCAGCAAGTTACCATGGATATTTGTTAATATCCCTGCAACATAGGGCACTTCATTTTACTCAACAAGGCATTTGCTTCTGCTCATTTTCTTTGGTTAGTTCTTTCAGACATTAATGTGTTAGTGCACTGATGCGTGTAGGGCAAGCAAAATTTTATCTGTTAAGGTACCTTGTTTTCTTGCAAATTTCATTGGACAATTGCCTTTTCAATTTCCATTGCAATCACTTTCCTTTTGCATGGATATGGTGACATCTTTTATTTATATTTTCAAGCATTTATACGCTGTAATTAATTGACCTTTGAGTGCTCTGTTTGTCCAATAGTTAACGTATGAAACGTTGTTGTTGTGTATTACAGGCGGATCAGGTAAATGCTTTTTAGGAGGAATTCCGTAATTGCTTTTTTAAGTAGAATAATTTTTACGGTATCGAAAAATATTTTTATAGGTAAAATGTAGTAGTTTTATTTATTAATAGGTCCATGGACCCTCTTATAACACACATAGATCCGTCTCTACTCACAACAAATGTGATTAAGAGTTAATAATGATGTGTATATATTTGTTAGTCTAATAGGATTTAACAAATGTGGGCTACTTTGTGTATGGTACTCCTTCTAATGTAGGTAGTACTAGCCAATTTCATCACGTCTTATTTGTTAGATCTGGTTCCGTGTTGAATTAGATATATATATATATATAATTATCTTGTTGATTAGGCCGTAAACTTTATTTCTTGTGTGAACAAAGTTTTGTCCATGAATTGCATTGCGTTGCCTTCAATGCAAATTAATTCTATGAGCATTTGTTGGCTTTAACATTTTGTTGAGATGTATCTTTGTGTCTTTAATTATTAGGCTCATAATGATATAGTAATGTGAGTTATGGATATAAATTGTTTTGCATAATATACTCATAATTAAATATGGTTGTATGGGTCTTTCAGCCACTTTATTTTATCTAAAATCTAAAATGTGGTGTAGTGTTGTGGCTGGGACCATAACCTTGGGCTTGTGGTTAATGCTTGGACGTGAGTTATAATTTAGTGGATAGTTTCTACTAATATTTTACCTCCATTGCTAAAGATATATTTAAAATAAGAATTTTCACCAAGTATTGTACTACTACATTTTATCTCATATAGTGAATGAGTTTGCATTTTGTCGAAAAAAAGAATATCGACATGAAAGATCGACTTCATTGTTTGTTCCGAAGTTTCACGCTACTACATCATTGAACAGGTAAACCACTATCATCTTGGGATACAATAAAGCACCGCGACACTATACCATTAAGAAAATTGTCTTAAGATTAGAGTGTTCGCACTCGCATGGTTTGTGAGTCTTTTATTTTTGCATTCAAATATGTACCGTTGTGTTGCAATATCTCATTGAATTGTTAGAATAAAATCGTTGTTTTTGTTGCGGTGTAATCTTTTTTGGTATTGGGTCGCTTAACTAAATTATATCAAATTACACAATCAACAAACAGCCTTTGTCACACCCTTGAGTGTGACAACTTCATATCGTAATAGTACTTTAAAGTGGTTTTCCCTATGTTACAAGTATTTCTTTAAACTGCTTGTGAAAGTGGATAAAGCGGATTTATATCGTTGTCTCCGGCTTATGACAACCATGAATCTCCATTTTGATCTTCTTTCTCCATCGAGTTTGTGCCGGGCTAACTCTTTATTTGAAATAAGAAGATATGCAGGTTAAAGACGAAGGCGCCATGAGCGTGTTAATCAAGCTTATGAATGGAGACATGGGGTTCGCTGTGTTTCAGTTGTTTCGTATCGATCAAGATGAGTTGTGATAAATATTAGTAGTTATTAATGGTTTAGTGTGACGGCAATTATTTTTTCGTCGAGTTGATAATGGAAGGTCTTAAGTGTCTGTTTTTGAGTCTCATGCGTGTTTCTTTTCTTCCATACTTCCTGATACGACACAAGGCTTACGTGAGATTTAGTGTTTACTCTAAATGTCACATGTCAAACGTTCTATTTCTGAATAAAAACTCGATATCCGGGACAAGAGGCTGTTACAACATGAAGTCAATTTGTACACAACCATTTACGCATGTGTGATGATATTGAAGTGAGTCGATGTGCATTGTCATTGCATAAATTAATTATTCACACCGATAAGCGAGTCAATGTCTTTTGTCATGTAATGAAAGAAAATCGATACTCGGATGTAGCGAATTTAAAATTTTTCGATTTTGTAACCGGAACCGCGTCTTTAGAAAATACAAAATCAAGAAACCATACAATAAACATTTTACCTTATCAAGATATTGCCTTTTTTTTTTTTTTTTTTGTTGTTGTGCGACAAAACTTCATTAATTCAAATGTTTGATCTCTTATGAATAGTCCACATGAATTAATATCGGGATTGTCCAAGTATTGTAAACCGGATGTATGGGTCCGTTAGGACACATTTTTCCTTCTAAGATCCAAGTGAAAAATCAAGAAGAAGGAAAATAATTTTCCTCAACCCTCCCCCTCCCCAACAATAGATGTGAAGGCTATGTGGTGATTTGGGAGAGGGAAACTTCACATCATTGTCTAAGGTTTAAGGAAGTCGATTACTATATTTAGGGTTGATCAACAATAGATGAAGGCTATGTGGTGATCTCATAACTTTGGGTTGATACCAATTTTGATCCAAATAATTTTGGGATAAAATCAATTTTAGTATCATGCGACTCTAATTTAGCAAACTTTTGTCCGTGGTTGAATTAACTAGAAGGGCGGGATATTTCATCGGAAATTAAATGTGTTCTGAAATTGAGACATTTTAATTTATTTATAAAACCAAAATTGAGTAAATCATAATCTCACGATATCAAATTGGTATAATGGTAAATTTTCGGTACCAGATTAATTAATTAAATTAGGATCGATGTGATCAAAATCGATACAATCCTAAAGTTATGAAACAAATATTATAATTTTCCCCGATTATCCTTATTAGCAAATTAGGCTGCTGTATCTCATTTCAAATTAAACTTGAGTAATGATACAGGGACAACGGTTGTGTCTCAACGAGTGACACAACGGTGATCTGCACCGTTGATTATGTTAGTTTACATCATGATTAATTTAGACTTATTATAATCAACGGTGCAGATCACCACTGTGTCACTTGTTGTGGCACAACCTTATGTATGTATCATTACTCATTAAACTTTGGCTATTCTATCTCATTTTTATTTGCCAATCCGATATCAATCGCTCTACTCTTTTCAGATATTTGGATTAACTAGTGAACTAAATAAAATTTTCTTCAAACGTTGGACATCACGTTTCATCGCTATGTCGTTATTTGATTTACATCAATTGATCGTTGAGTCTTTTTCTTGTTTAACACATACAATAACATTGCCTCACTCCTGTTATGAAATGAAGAAAAGAAAGAATATAATTGAAGAAGAAGAAGTAAACAAAGTTGCAGAAATCTTATTCATAAAGCTTGAGTACAGAGTGTTGTGCACCAGCTTTATATACTAGCATGGTGACTTGTTTTACAGCTGATAACTAACTTCCTAACTTACAACGGTTACTAACATAACTAACTATCCTTACACCACTCACTTGACATCAAGACCATAACTACCCTATATCACCAACATCCCCCCTTAAGCTGAAATGTAAGACATTGAAAGCTTGACATCAACACCATAACTACCCTATATCACCAGTAGAAGAGGGCTGATAAATGTTTTTGATTGGGTAGGACTGCAGCAATCTGTTTAGAGTAGTGTGATCCACTGGTTTGGTAAGAAGATCAGCCAAGTTGTTAGATGAGCTGACTGGTAAAGGTTTCAAAACTCCTTGTTGGTATTTTTCCCTCACATAGTGACAATCAATCTCTATGTGCTTAGTTCTCTCGTGGAAAACAGGATTTTCCACAATGTATAGGGCACTTTTACTATCACAGAACAAAGGAACAGACTGAGTATGAAATCTGGAAGTCTTTTTAAGATATAAAATCCATTGGATTTCAGCTTGTTGTAATAACCATAGCCCCGCATTCACTTTCCGATGAACTTCTATCGACCGTGTCTTCCTTCTTGCTCTTCCAGAAATCAGGATCCTCCTAAAATATGTTAAAGCTAGTGACTGATTTTCTAGTTATTGAACATCCGCCTAACTGAGTCTCAGGAAAGCTTTGACCTCTGGTTTGCCCGAAGAAGGGAAGAGCATACCTTTTCTGGTGCTGCTTTGAGAAATTTAAGTACTTTGTGAGTCGCATCCAAGTGAATCTCGATTGGTTTGTCTAGAAATTGGCTTAGTTGTTGGATCGCAGACGCCAATATCAGTCTAGTGTTCTCCAGATAGAAAAGCTTTCCCACCAAACTTCTATAATATGTATTATCGAGAGCAAGAGTGAATCTTCCTTTTCAACTTGGTGATGGGCTCATAGGAGTTTTTGAAGGTTTAGCTCCCAAATAGCCAAAATGCTTTAACAAATCCAAGCAATACTTCCTCTGATTAATCACAATACCTTGCTAAGACCTAGCTACTTCAAAACCAAGAAAATACTTCAAGGATCCTAAATCCTTGATGGTAAAGGCAGCATGTAACAAGTCTTTAAGTTCCTGGATCAGTGGTAATGTTGGACTTCATACAATAATGTCATCCACATATACTAATAAAGCAATAAAGGTGGATCATTGACCTTTAGTGAATAAACTATGATCATTAGGAGATTGAAAATAGCCATTCTGTATTAGGCATTGTGTAAGCTTTGCATTCCATTGTCTACTTGCCTGTTTTAGGCCATACAATGACTTATTTAGTTTGCATACTATGTTGGAATTTGATGTTTGTAACCCAAAAGGTGGTTTCATGTAAACTTCCTCATTGAGATCTCCATGGAGGAAGACATTATTTACATCCAACTGATGTAAATGCCAATTCTGTAAGGCTGCAAGACTCAAAAACAGTCTGATGGTGGTCATTTTTGCAACAGGAGAGAATGTGTCCAAATAATCAATCCCCTCAGTTTGAGTAAAACCTTTTGCTACAAGCCTAGCCTTATACATTTCTATGCTTCCATCAGATTTCCTTTTGTCTTTATACACCCACTTGCATCCTATGGGTACTTTTCCAGGTGGCAAGGGTACTAAAGACCATGTATACGTTTTGTGGAGTGCATCTAACTCCATCTGCATTGCTTTTACCCATTCCTCACTCTTGATCGCTGATTATAGGTTGTTGGTTCTGATCTGCAAAATGTTGCAAATGAGAGACTCATAAGACTCTAAAATATGATCATGAGACAGTAACATCTAAAATATCATGAGTAGTGGTCCCTCTAGCAAAGAAGATTAACTTGATACTCTTGTAGATATCTTGGCAATTGCCTCACTCTAAGTGGCCTCCTAGGTTGTTCAGGAGATGATGAAGTAGCTTCAGTATGATCTGTGGAAGGCTCAATGTGATCTGTGGAAGTGTTAGTGGTAGGAACCTCAAAACTATACTGCACATTTTGAAGATTAGTCACAGTGAATAACAATCAGATCATTAATAAAAGGTTTGAGAAAAGGAAACTTATCCTCATGAAAAATGACATCCCTAGAAATGAAAATTTCTTGGGATTGTACATCTAGCAACATATATCCCTTTGTATGAGCGGGAAGCCCTAGAAACACCGCGCGATTTCCTGCTTCTGGAATCAAACTTTCCTCTCCCTTGACTATTAGTGGCAGCAAAAGCTAAGCAACCAAATACTTTAAGTAAATCATAGTTAGGAGATTTTTTATATAACACATAATATGGACATTCATTAGTAAGAAGAGGGGTAAGAGTGCAATTAATAAGTAGGGCAGCATGTTGCAAACAAAACCCCCAGTAGGGCATAGGCAAATTGGAATGAAATCTTAATGCCCTAGCAGTGTTTATCAAGTGTTGATGTTTCCTCTCCACAGTACCATTTTGTTGTGGAGAGTTGACACAACTGGTTTCATGTATTATGCATATCAAACTCAGATCCATTATCAGTCCTATTGACCCTTACAGAAGTACCAAACTGTGTGTTTACTCTACTACAAAAAGTCTGTAAAATAGCTCTAGTTTCATATTTGGCACACATCAGAAAAACCCATAAGAACATGCTATAATCATCCACAATAGACAAAAAATAACATTCATCATTAAGAGTGGGTACCCTATTGGGCCCTTAAATGTCAACATGTAAAAGATCAGATATCTGTTTGGAAACAGTGATGCTATGGGGAAAGGGTAATTTTTTTCTATTTTGCTAAGGGTCATGATCCAAAGGAACTTGTACATGAGGAATGGCATGCTTTAATGCCTTAAGCCTAGGGTTAAACAAATGTCCTAGTCTATAATGCCAAATTAGAGATTGTGAGACAGCATCACAAGCAGGTGCTTCATGAGAGTCAGCATGTAAAAAATGTAGAGTCCATTAGAAATTTAGTTGAATCAATCTTCTTCTCGTGTACTTTTGTCCCTGCATAAAACAACAATCCTCATGAAAAACACTTGAACATCAGTATCAACAGTGAGTCTCCTCACCGATAACATGTTATAAGAAAAGTGGGAATGCAAAGAACATTATTCAAGGTAAGATTCTCGTTAATTCGACTTGCCCTATATGTGAAACATGAATAATAGCACCAGAGGCGAGTGTAGAATGTTGGATCGTATATGCGCACTAATATATCCTAGAGGGGTGAATAGGATATATACCCTTTTAAATTTTACTTAATAGTTTTTCAAACTTTATTAAGCCTTTTAAATAAACACGGAGTTCCAACGAAGCTGTTAGACCAAATTAGGCGGAAGAGCTAACCGGTTAACGTCTTGTTCCTAAGATACTAGGTGATCAAGCTATATATATTGCTTATAGCTTAACTTTGAATAATCAAGAAGGGTTTCAAGTATGAACACAAATCACGGATATTGCGAGCAAAAACAGATTCATGTATCAATAGACTTAACTGAATGCTATCCTTTAATGCTGCTTAAGTAATCAGTTGTTATTTGAACAATTGTACCAATCATAAATCACAATTACTATTAGCACTTGTTTGATCAGAAAACCTTTTACAGAATGTTAATCAAAACTACAAGAAGTCTCAGATAATGCAAGTATAAGAAGATGCTGATAAACAACTCGCCAAATATAAAGAGTGTTCTTATTAATGGATCATTATCATACAACTCGACAGCTTGAATGATAGAAATAATAGTCCAGCCAAACAATTGTATTGCAGATTGTTTGGTCGCAGCTTTAAAATGTGCAGCAATATTAATCAGATTATATCCAATGATTAAATAGATTATCAACCTGATAGATTGATATATAGAAAATATGATGTCAACACAGTACCATATATATATATATATACCAGGTTGTACCAATTTGCAGGTTGATTATCTTTAACAATTAGAATCAGAATTGCTGTGATTTCTTTCCTTAGATAAGTTCAGCAATGTCACAGGTTATAATAAATAAGGTGATGTTTCTAGTTCAGCTTCAAACACTTATAAATCAGATTTTATCTTGATTTATCTAATCAAGAGCAATCCTAGGTGTATTGCATTCACCACAATGATATTTCACTATTCTTTCATTTGTTACAATTATAACAATTTTCAATAGTTAGAACTTAGAATGAAGATACAAGAAATAAACGAGTTCGACTTGTTAAACCTTTAGATCACATTTCAGAGTGAAAGAATCTTTACTACACAATGATGACACACGATACTAAGATTCAATCACTTTTTTTTCCAAAGTTTAACACAACATAACAAAATACAACCTTCACTTACTTTTTCTAACAAATTCTAAGTCAAAACACAAATTAAAATAGCAACTTGAAAGCAAAAGTAAATAGCGAATGTATTGATATCGAACCCCAAGGTTCAAAGTTGAGAGAAACGAAAGGTCGCACATGAGAGACAAGCAAGGATCGCAATCCAGGCTTAAGTTGGGTTTCAGACTTAATCTTCTCAACCAATTTCAACCTTGAATCGCAGATGGATTCAAGATGAAACACAAAGAATGCAGATTATAAAAACAAGGACAATTTTTTAGTATAAATAAAATGTTTGATCACCTTCGTTATTAGATCGTTTTGTTGTCTTTGGGTTTATATAGACAGTGTAATGCAGAATGTGCAGGGCTGTGTATTAAATGAGATGACTTGGAATACTAAATGACATACATAGTAAGTTGTAATGCATTTACACAAACAGACTCATGACACAATTTCATAGATAAACTTTTCGACTTTTAAGACATTCAATGGTTCAGTTTTTTCAAGCAGGCTGCTAAGTAAATTCGAGGCTCATTTAATGCATAGAATGGACTTTTCTAATTTATATTTTTTTGTTTTAAATGGATTTAATGATTCAGTTTCAAAGCATACATTTAGTAATTTTTCAAGGTTTATTTAATTTAGAAAAATAGCACTAAATGACTTAATCATGAAAATTGATTTTATATATATATATCTACTCAAAATGAGGTATAAGTTATTTAGCAGAACATTTTATACATTTGATCCTTTGTAATTAAATGTATATGGATGCAGGTAAGTGATGTGAAGTGTCAATATAATCTCAAAGTGATAAGTGTAGTTTTGTACGAGTATGATATAGGCATGGAGGTAGATCTTTATCACACTCTCTGATGGCACATGCAGACTCGATTGATTAATCAAAGATATTACTGATTTCATTAAATTAATAAGTCATTTTCGTCATGTTTGTTAATGTTGTCAAACATTAAACTAATATGAAAATAACACATAATTTAAATCATAAATCAGATAAGCAAATTGACTTCATCAAATATGTGTACAGAATAGCTGAGTCATTAATCGAATTATGGATTTCGATTTCCTCACTTATTCAGACATAACTTTGGGGATTGGAAGAAAAGAGTCAAACCTATTATACCTTTCAGCAGTAACCGGGTCAGACAAGAAGAAGTCGGATCATTAGCAATTAATGGAGAAACAGAGTCAATTCAATCACCAGAGGCTGAGATATGAAGCATCAATCCACACACACCATCATTGACCAGAAAATGTCTCGCATTTAATGCTTTTATGATGAGATCAACTCTCGAATCAGTAGTGTATTGTTCATCATCAAGCAACATGCATCGATTCAAGGCATCACCTCGCCATCTAGAGTGGTAATTTGCGTCACCGGTTGAAACTCGAGCTCATTCGAAAACATCATTTGATAATATAGAGATGAGATTCAAAGCAAAAGGTCAAGCCTTTGAGTAGATTCAAGATAATCATTTGACTGTAGAGACAAGAAATTTGAACATAAAGGTCAAGTCTTTCTCGGATTCGAGATAAGAGTTTAACTCGATGTGGATTTCAAACAATATTCGATCAAGGTTTGAATTAAGGCTTCATCGAAGACATAAAGTCTTCTCATCATTCAATTGAAGAATAGGTTCGACTAAAATAAAACGATTCATTAGATTGGAGTCGTAATCAAGGTATTCAAGGTGTTGAATCGAGATTGAAGATGTATCGAAGACTGAGTCAAGAAGATCGATTATAGTTTCATGAAATGAGGTAGTCATTCAGTTGGAGAAATTGGAACGCCAGAGTTTATATCTTAAAATATCCAATGGAACATTCATTATATAATAAATTATTATATCTTAAAATATCCAGTTGGAGAAATTGGAACGGCAGAGTTTATTGAAACTAGAGTATTGGATGGATTATTTAGTATCTTAGTGAAACATTCATTATATAATAAATTATTATATCTTAAAATATCCAATGGATCATTTAATACTTGTGAGCTTAAAGTAGATGTCTTATATCAACATATAGTAACATAATGTATCGTATAAGACTCAATGTAGGATAGCATATTATTTTAGAATAATGTAGTTCATAATGCTAGTATTTAATATATCAAGATGTAATACATTGACAGATACTTAAAAGATTTTATTACAATAATATATCATAGTAGTATCATGAATCCAAACACATGTTATATTATTATTATAGTATGGATCACAACATAGTGTTTATGATATGATATTTAATATATTAATGTGTGTTCATTATAAAATGATACATTTAAATATATTAAGATGAAATGTAGCACATTGATAAATAAGGGATACTTAAAAGATTTAATAAAACGGGAGGTATGTGAAAATCAATTAACCATTTCATAACAGTAACAGTGAGATTGTGTGCAGGGACAACATTAGTCATCAAATGCAAAGAATAAGTAATGTGGTCTGTGGCACCTGAATCCACAATCCACTTGTATAAGTTACCTCCTTGAATTGCAGAATCACTTGAAACATTAGCAGAAAGTGCAAGGCCTGTGGTTGTACAGAAAAAACATTGGAATTTCCAGATTCTTGGTTTGCCTTCAGTAAACTCAAAATTGATACTGCTCTTGAATAGCACTAACTTGAGGATTACATTGTGTATCTCCAGACTCATTCTGAATCCAAGAATCTGAGTTCACACAATTGCCCATCATACCACCTCTGCCTTTTCCTTTAAACCTTAGTGGATAACCCCACTTCTTGTAGCATCTATCAATTGTATGCCCTTCTTTACCACAATGTGTGCATTGAACTTTCTTGTTTTGTGAACCAATAGTGAATTGTCTAGCATTAGAACCTCTACCAAAAGTAGGCTGGGATTGGGTAACTAAAGCTAAAGGACCATAATCTTGGGATACAACAAAGGAATTAGGAGCAAAAACATACAAAGCAATATTGCTACTCCTAGAACTAGAATAGGCTACTTGACTTTTATGTTGAAAGGCATTAGAAAACACAGTCCTAATGTCAGGAATAGGAACAAACATAAGAACCTGAGACTTCATAGTGCTGTATAAATCATTAAGGCCTTTCAAGAAGCTAATCACTATGTCTCTGGCATAGTACTCTCTGTAGATAGCTCTAGCATCACAAGTACATGGAGGGGCAGGCCTGATAATAGTGTATTGATCCCAAAGACTCTTTAATCTGGTAAAATAACTAGTCACACTGAGAGACCCTTGCTTAGTAGTATAAATGTCATCAATCAAAATGGATAAACGATACGCATTACCAGTACTAAATCTATGGATAAAATCTAGCCATACCTCTCTGGCTGTAAGTAACCACATGATACTCCGAACAATCTCATGATCGACAAAATTGATAATCAAAGTATGAACAAGATCATTGCACTGAGTCCAGGCCTCGTAATTTCTATCATCTTACGGAGGGTTTGGAAAACTTCCATCAATAAAACGATCTTGCCTTTGGTAGAAATCACCATACTAATAGCTCATTTCAAAGAAAGAAAGTTCTCTCGCACTCTAAACACAAAGTTGTACAAGAATCATGGAAGGATTTTCTCCCAGATGAAGAAAGTAAGGATTAACAGTCCTTGTAGCTGTTGCATCTCCTCCTTGTTTCGCCATTGGAAATCAAGAAAAGAAAAAACTGGCAAGAAACCGAAGAGAACTTCAGCAAAGACAAAACGTCGAACACTAAGCGTTCAAAGAAGAAAACAAATCAAACAAGAAGAGAACGCGGAAGCTAAAACGTGCTTTGATACCATGTTCTGAAATGAAGAAAAGAAAGAATAGAATTGAAGAAGAAGAACTAAACAAAGTTGCAGAAATTTTATTCATAAAGCTTGAGTACAGAGTGTTGTGCACCAGCTTTATATACTAACATGGTGACTTGTTTTACAGCTGATAACTCATTTCCTAACTTACAACGGTTACTAACATAACTAACTAACTATCCTTACACCAATCACTTGACATCAACACCATAACTACCCTATATCACCAACACACTTCATTACTGTTTCTTCGAATACGTTTTGGTGCCACCATCTTGTTTACACTTGACTCTGAAACTTTTTTTTCGTTGGTGGTTCTTCACCCAGTTCTGTAGCCAACTTGGATGATCATTCTTGCAATTCAAATGTCACTGATGATGAGGGTAATTTTCAAGTTTACTATCAATTGTGAAGATGAATGTTTTGTTGATATTAATGGTTCTGTTAATGGGTGTTCACCTAGTTCATCTGTGATTTCTTGTGATATTTTGTTTGCCCATTGTGGAGATGATTGTGGCAATTTGGATTTGACCAATTATTACCTCACTTCAGATGTATCTGGTGGGCGGATACTGTTTTTAGATTGGATTTGACCAATTCTTACCTCGATTCAGATGTATCTGATGGGCGGAAACTGTTTTTAAATTCAATTCATCAGATTTTGATAGAAATGGATTCGTAACCTTTGATATGATTACACGAAATGTGGTTGATCATCGCCTTAAACAAGGTTGTTATCGTGAAGTTTTTTGGAAGTGGTAATATACTTAGTGTACTTGCATCTTTATTTTTAATGCCTCAGATTTTCTGAATATTACCCCTAAAAAAAGATTTTCTGAATATTGTTTGGTCCAGAGGTGTACTTGCATCTTTATTTTTAATGCCTCAGATTTTCTGAATATTACCCCTAAAAAAAGATTTTTTGAATATTGTTATTACCCCTAAAAAAAGATTTTCTGAATATTGTTTGTCCAAGAGGCAGCGTTTTAGACAGTTAGCAATGGTGAATGTAAAGTCAGGAACCAAAATATTGATTTCCGGAGGAAAGTAAAAGACGAGATAGTATTGCCATTATTGACTGACTTACGCAGCAGTTGTAATTTGGCCTCCCAAGTTGTTTTATAGGGGTTCATAAGGCTTCATAAATTTGAGCTTTTGGGAGAGATAGGAGGCTTTGAGTTCAAATTTCTCTCAAAACACTAAGGTGTAATTTGGCTCTTCGCTCAAAACTGTGTAATTTGGCCCTCCCAAGTTGTTTTATAGGGCTTATTTGAGCTTTTGGGAGAGATAGAGGTCTTGAGTTCAAATTTTGCTCAAAACACTAAAATGCTTAGTTGGTTTATTAAAATTCTTTGTTTCCAACTCAATTTTTTTTTAAACAACTTTATAAGAGAAGTTTGGAAGTAGAAATCATGGTAATACATTTTATCCATAGTGTATTAATTTGGAAGTAGAAAACATTTAATTAAAATTCTTTGTTTCCAACTCAATGTTTTTTGAACAACTTTATAAGAGAAGGTTTGGAAGAAGAAAACATGGTAATACATTTTATCCATAGTGTATTTGGAGGTAGAAAACATTGTAATACATTTTATCGATAGTGTATTTGATGAATCCATAGTCCACCCTTGCCCATGTGGGTCTGCCCCTACTTCAAGCACCTATCTCTATGTGTCCTCCGACTGTAAAAGTCGGACATCTTGGGCCAGTATGACCTTCAATGAATAGTAACTGGTTCTTTTTTTTTGTTTTGAGGATGGATTGAGAATGGGAGGGCAGGGACAAAAAGGGTGGCGGCGGGTTTTATTGATGGTGGTTAGGTGGAAAATGAAAGAAAAGTTGTGGCTGCAGCGAAGAAGGAGGAGATGTGCCGGTGATGATTGGAGGAAGGAAAAAAAGAGGAAAAAAGATTGAATTACTGTTGCTGGAAAAGAAAAAATGGCTGCTGCAAGGTGAAGGCCGACAACGGCGGGAGGGCAAGAAATTTTGGTGGTGGAGGTCGGATGAAGAGACATATATAGAGACTCGTTATAAAAAACGGTCTTATATCCCAAAAAATTTTAATTGTGGAAAATATTTTCAAAACTGGCGACATGTAGAGTATATTCAAAAATATTTTTTTTAGAGTTTAATATTCTAAAATATAATTACACGTATTATATAATATAATAAAGGTTAAATGTTGTGAAAAGATCATTTTGATCTAAAATGAGGAAAAATAATGAAAAAAAAGATAATGGTTGAGAAAAAAAACGCCAAGATATTATTACACGTATGTATTACTACACGTTCTACAATCACATTGTAGTGCTTGGCGTATAAGTAATACGCTGTATCTTATTCTTCTCAACCATTATTTTTTTTTCTTGTCCTTTTTTCCCATTTTGTATCTTATTTTGTCCTTCTGGCCTCTGACCCATATAATAATGGAAGGAAAGAGAGAAAAGTCCAAATTTGGACTCAAAATAAATAAGCAGGACATACCTATTTTTTTAATTACAAAAATAATGACGGACAAAAACATCTTTACTTATACGAAAACACAGGTTGCACGTCGTTCATTTCCTTCAGTTTGGTTACTTCCTATCTGCGTCCTTTTTCCTCATTTTTTCTAACAGCAAATCAATTTGTTTTGTTTTGTTTTTAAACAACCGTAACTTTTGATTTATAACTCCGATCATCGAAATTTTTCATAAAATTTCATATTTTCTTTGCTCTTTATTTTGAGAACTCATACAATCTGGCTTCCGACGTAAATTTTGGGGTTCAGAAAAAATATTCAGATTAATCGGCGTTTTTTTTATAAACGACTATAACTTTTGATTTAAAACACCGATCATCAAAATTCTATTCACCAAAGTTTATATTTTTTTCTTCATTTTCGGATCTCATACGATACCCTTTCGACGTAGTTTTTGAAAGCCGAATTTATCGGCGTTACACTACACACATGATCAATATCACGAAGACGATCGCTGCATACAATAAAACCATTACCATTAATAGTATACGACTAGCCAAAAATCATGGACTCGGCAAATTTTACAATAATACCGACAACCTATAATTCTTTATGGATTAAAACGGAAACAAACCGTAAACTAAAAATCATTTGGACAATAATATAATCACATTAACACCCAAAAAACGTGTGTATTTTGAAAAAACACATTCAATCACAATGAAAAAAAATTACACTATATATGATAAACAACTTTAACATCAACATATATGATAATTAAGTTACATCAAGAAAATGATTATCTAAGCACCTAAAAATCTCGACAATGTCGATTGCTGCCATCATCTTCTTCTCCAACTCTACACCAAATAGTTTAACATTTTCTAAATAAAATCAACATCTACACCAAATGATTTAACATTAGTACCCTATCTCAATTTACAAATCATTATCAAGGAGCATTAGCCTCTTCTTGAAATATTAGCTCGTAGATCTCCGCCTTCGGTTTCAATGCGTCGACCTCAGCACCATAACAGTATCACAGTAATAGTATTACAGTAACAGTATCACAGTATCACATTAACACATATTATTAACAAACACAATTAGGATGTCTTTTGATCATTGAAGTGTCCTTTTTCAACCTTTAAGAGCTCCACCATATACCCTTCATATCATGCTTGAATTTCCCTTGCAACGCAGCCCTCAAACTGTCTTAAAACAACTCCAAAATAGTCATACCCATTCAGCTCCAAAGCTGGAAATCTGCTCCGTTGTCATCAACTATGCAGCCTGTTTAGCCTCATTTTCAGCTCAATTCAAGGCTACATTATAGCTAAATCCATTCTAAAATATAAATCATATATATAGTAGCAGGATAAATTGTTAATTGCACAACAAAACTCACAGATGCTTCAGATTAAAAGTCGGAGAACAACAGCAGTCCAAGAAATTGGGTATACATATTGTTAACACTTTATATCTAGTGTGAAATTGGGTATAAATTGATCAACAACATTATATCTAGTTCATGGATGCCAAAATGGATTTTCCAAAAAGAAGATACCTTCGCTTCAGAGAAGTCTTTCTCCTAACTTGAAATGTATATATGAAAACTCCGAGACCCTCTTTCACTCAAAATCCCCTGGACCACCGATGTTTGAGGCTGTGAAATCAAGAATCGGTGAAGAAACACCGATGTCAAATCTATCTGGTAGATTCAACTGAAGAATACGTGAGTGAAAAGATCAGTAACCAAAAATGAGTTATATTGCATAATATGCTTACAACAAAATTCAATATTGAAGATTTTACCTGCCATAGGACAGGAGAAAGTGCTGTTGCAACAGGAGCTGAAGGAGCAGACGGTGTTTGTGTGCTCGTTATATACTGCTCAGGTGCAGCATACCTGGAAGAACCTGATAGAAACAAGAAGAGACAGATTTAGGACATATAAAAGAGATCATGATTTATGAATGTATATACAAAATCAGCTATTGTTGATGCTGCTCCGAATTCCCGGAAATCGGACTCGCCGGATCTCCACCCGTTGTCTCCTTTGAGAAGTCAAAGTACAACTTGTGGTAAGAACGGGAATGCTGAATTCGGTTCCGGTGGATTTGATGCAGAATAAGTGTTTTACTCACCGAGAGGAATAAACAGGGGTATATTTGTCCCTACCAATTTATTTTGTCTTTATTTCAACTAAAAATAGTTGTGTGGATTAGAACTCAATAAGTACCTAAAAGGTGGATTTATACCTAATTTTTCTTATAATATACTACCTCCGGTCTAAATTATAAGTCATCTTAGAATTTTTACATTGATTAAGAAAGTAGTTAAATGTAATTAATGTAGGGATAAAATGTCTAATACACCCCTTGACTATCATAAATACAACAATTGTGGAGTAAATAAAAGTTGTTGGATTGATATAAATTAGGGTAAGATAAGGAAAATGTTCATTAACGCTCTTGATATTGTGAATGACTTATATTATAGGAACAAAGGAAAAAAGCTAGGATGACTTATATTTTGGACCGGAGGTAGTAGCTACCAATATTCAAATCAAAATTATGTCATGATTTGTATTATACGACCCAGAATTCACTCTAGGTCGTAAAGAAGAAAATTCCATAAAATAAACATAACGTCCACATGAGGACATTACTCTTAAGTACAAACTTAAACCTTCTTAATAAAAAGAAAAGAAAAAAAAGTAGAAACTTATAAAAATTACTTTATTTCTCCGATCAATTCAAATCAAGTATATATACTCATCATGTTCCACACCTAGCTAAATCATCATCCCTTACCTTTTGATTAAAATGGCCTAGCTACAGCGGTATGTGCTGTGGTTGTTATCCCGGAAGTTCGGATTCGATTTCCAGTAGGAACAGTGTGCGTGCGTAAAAAAAATTTAAAAGAATGGCCTAGTTACCTAATGTATGTTTTTATTCATCCTTTGGAAATCCCAAGCATTGCCATTAATCACGATTATGCCTTTCAAACCGTACATTATAATGTGCAGACGGGCTTTTGGTTTCAAAGATATTGGGTTGAATCTATTACCACGGGCCGGCTCTAGAATTTTTCCACTAGATCAGATATTCTGCTTGAACATAAATGACTAGAGATAAATGAAATTTACTGTGAAACCCTCAATTCTTCACGGGATTTGGCAAAGCTTTTACCTAGTAATGTTGTGTGTTTGTTTTTAGGATTTGGCTTACAACACGGTTTTCCGAATGGATTGGGAAATTGCACGGGACGAGCAAGATCGAGGGCGGTGGAGATCGTTAATGATGAATCACAAAGCCAAGGAGAATTTGGTAAAATACTTGGAGTCCTTGCAAGTACCGTGGGTAAGAAATCCAAATGTCGTCAAAATTTCAAGAACCCAAAAAAATAAATTGAAGAAAATCGTACATTGTCACACATTTCTCAACTAATTATAAGGTCAATTCAGCTTCGTTCTACAACGCATTTACTTGTACACCAACATGTATGTTCAAATTCATATGTGTATCCGGCCCAAAACTACAAATGGTTCTGAAAATTACATATAAACTTCTACAAAACCGCTGAAGAACCGTGAAAACATAACCTATTTGTTAGAGAAAATATGACTTTGGATAGAAAATAATATACCTTACGGTAGTAACCACATGGTAGCGGGCATGACACTGAGTAATGCCCCGGAACACATTACCGTTGCGTAGTACTATATCGTGAAACATATAAAACCAAACCGCTTGAATCCACTGAGCCAAAAGATTAATGTAGCTTCTGCTCAACTTAAAACACATTGAACTTGCCCACCTTTACGCACAAAGAGGTATCAAATTTTCAAAATGATAAATTGATAACAAATAGAAATCAGCATAAAAAAATTAACTAAATATGTAAAACACAATAGAACTCTCATTTCAAACATACGAGGGAATTTTTTTTTACTTACATTGTTGTTTCAACCATTGCTGCAAAATAAAAATATAAAAAAAAATGCATCCCAATTTGGGACAATATAAGAAAATTCAAAGAAATTGTCAAAAAGAAGAAGAAGACACACACTTGTAATTACATACTTTTTGTGAAATGACACTCCATCCATGCTCCCCTGCCCATTTCATCCGAGAAGAATAAAATGATGTGATCATTATTCTTGGATCTTAGAAGGCAAATTTGAATTTTAAAACTTTCAAAGTTTGAATACAGTAATTATGGTAATATGAGAGGTTTAAGAAGTGTAATTCATGAGATATTTATTGGATTTTAGAAGTCAAATTTGAATATTCAAAATTCAAATGTTTGAATTCAGTTATTATGGTAATATGAGAGATTTATTCACTAATCAATGAGATGTGAAAAGATTTTGACTTTTTTTTTTTTTTTTTAATTTGCGTAAGAGAATGCAATTGTTAATAAATTGGTTGAAATTTGAAATCGGGTAGGGTTTCCAATTGGGTAATTGATTTTATAGACATTTCTAAAAATATATATATATATATATATATATATATATATATATATATATATATATATATATATATAGATATATAGATAGATATATTATATAATAAAAATACTTATTTAATTTTCAAATAAATAATGATATGAAACTATGTAGTTACCATTTTAAAGACTCAAAATATAGTTAATGTGATCAATACAAAAAAGAATATGTGGAGAAATATAAAGATAAAATATATCCATAACTCTTAATTACTTTCTTGATGCATGTTATTTTTTAAAATTTGTACGACGATAGATTTATTGTTTACTTTCTTGATATATGTATGTAATTTTCATTGGCGATACACTAATTGTTGATATAAGAAAAACTGTGACTTGAATTATTTATCAACACGTTAGGTAAAATCTTTTACGAAATTTCTAAGTTATTTTAAGTAAATAAGTACGAATTTGATGTAAATCTATATTCAATAACTAGCAATTTACCCGTGCTATGCACGGAGATAACTCAACGTAAAATAAAACAGTGAATCTCCATAATTTATAAAATGTTAAATAAATACTCTTCTAAAAAAAAATTAAACAAACCCAATGCATGATAATACGATAAAATGAAATTAAAGTAAAAAACTTGCAACATTTTAATCATTAAAGGATGTCAAAAAAGATACAGTATTACACCGAAGCTGGGACAATTGGACCGTGCATCACATAAAGATACAGTATTTTTGAATAACTAGTCAAAAAAGATTAATTAATGATTTGTATCATAGAAAGATTAATTAATGATACAGTATTAGATACAGTATTAAAAAAAATTATGAATGTTGACATGGCATGTTTAAAAATGCACGGGGATATAAATCACGGATGTCAAAAAAGATACAGTATTAGACCGTGCATCACATAAAGATTAATTAATAATTTGTATCATATCGGAAAAACCTTGAGTATTTTTTCCTATTTGAAATTAGTCCTATACGTACATGATTCCTTTTTTTCCTTTAAATTTACATGACCCACTAGTTTAAGCAGAATACACCAAAAAAACCGGTTCAACCGTCGGGTTTACCGGTTTGAACAGGTCGATTCCTTAAAAGGTTTGATGCTTGAATCGACCCGGTTTCATGATCGGGTCACCATGTTGGACGGTCGAACTGCTGGGCCCAACCTGGGGTTTTATAACATGGATATAAGTAAGGATGTGGTGCCAAAATAAAATTGACAAAGTATAATTAAAAGCGTACATCCATTAAAATCCTTAAAAAAATTTCTGAAAACAATGTGGTGCTATAGTTGTAAATAAATATACATCACTTCTTTTGTCTATATCTTTAGAAGGTAACTTTATTTGTAATTTCAATGAGATATTGGTTATAAAATACTCCTCCGTTTCTATTTATATGTCGTAGTTGTCAAAATCAAAATTTTCATTTTATATATCGTAGTTATATTTCCAATACATATTTTAATACTATTTCTGCTTTTCAATATTAATTTTCAACTTTTGCGCCATTCAATTCAATCAAATTTTCATATTCAATACACCACTCATTTTTCAAGATTTTTTTAGTCTTTGTAAGGAAAGTCAACACAATAAATCACTTTTCTTAATCTGACGTTTTTCTCAAACACGACATATAATTTAAAGCGGATGAGTACATCAATTCATTTGTCTGTCTATATCTTTACAAAGTAATTTTATTTGTAATTTCAATTCAATAATGGGCCCGGAAGAGTTAGAGCCTAAAATTGATGACTAGAGAAGTGGGAAGGAGATCTTTAATTATATTAGGGGTGAGTAGGGGCGCAAGTGAACGGGATACTCGTAAATGAGTTTGACTCGGTTTGGTAACTTTTAGTTCGAGCCTGAGTAGGCTACTCGATTAGATAACCAAGCCGAACTCAAACTTGAGACATAGTAATCAGGAAATTCATGAGCTAATCAAGCTATATTAAAATTTATTTAATTATTTTTATTTACATAATATATTATTAAATAACATTTTTTTATAAATCATTAATTATTATTCGAGTTGAGTATTCATGGACCGCAATTCACTACGCATTTTCTCGAGTTGAGTATTGGACAAATCGAGCTTGATCTTGCAATATGTTTATAACAATTACATGAATTCTAAAAATAATTGAGCTTACAAGCCGAAACGAGTTATATCGTGTATTAAGCGATTCAAGTTTGATGTCGATTCTTATGGCTCGATCGTTCTCTAGAGGCGTGTTTTAAGTCCGAGTTTTTTAATCAAGTCGGCCTCGGCCAGAGAGATCGATTTTTTCGGTTCGATTACATCCCTAGGGGTGAGGATGGAAGTCGAACGTACCTGATTATCATAGGGACAAATTCAATTCTTATGTAATTAATTCATTTAACTATATTATTATTAAAAAAAAAACTATATTATTACTTGAATTATAATTTTTATATACTAAGCCGGGTGTGTGAATTTGCTATTTAGTTATACACCATCAATCAATTGTATATAAGGAGTGCAAGATTTACTTCATTACCACCAGCCTATTCAAGAAAACCCAACCCAATATCAAGATTTTCGGTATCAATATTTCAAACCCTCCACCCATCATAATCAAGATTTGTTTCCATCCCAGTGTTTGCATGCTTATACAGTTTATCCATGGTGTATATTTCAAGAGAATGGCTTTGTTGGATCAATAAGAAATTTGACAAGTGAAACTAATCCACTTCTTTAATAGGAAAAGGAATATCTCTACCGAGGGGAGTGATATAAATTTACTCCTCAAGCTCTACACTATTTTTCTATTATTATCATCTTACCATATGTTTTTATTTGTAAAAGAAATTTTAAAATTGAAAAATCACAACCACAAGATTATGTTGGAAGTAAAAATGGTGTAGATTTGAGGGAGTAGATCTATCATTACCACTCTACTGATTTGCTAGCCACTAATTTTGGTGAAATTTTTACTCAATGATATTGTACTTCATGCAGATTCAGCTATCTATACTACTATAGCTACTATTGAACTTGAGCCAAGAACAACACATAGGTTGTGTTAGAGATAATGATAATATTATTTAGATAATCTATATCTATATATATTTGAAAGGATGATTTAACCCGATTACCCGGGATTTCGCTCCAAAATCCACTTTTGACCCAACTTATACCCGTTTTTATTTTGTAAGTGAAAGCCTGACCCAGAAAAACACGCGTATCCTCCCAAAAACCACTTCTAAAATTCCTCAACCAAAACCCTATAATCTCGGTATAATCATCTTGCAATCTTTTGAATTTCAAATGTCATGCTCAAAATAACCAAATCTGCACTCATCACAGTTTTATATTATTTCTCATTTATTTTTTGTTTTATCATCCATGATCCCTCTTTCTGTAGCTAGGGGAAGCTGTTTGTTTCTTTTTTCCAAAAAAATATTTCTGCAATCTCAAATCGATATTTGGTCTTTGTATTCTAGGTCTTTGATGATTTTTTCTCATTCTATTGGGGTTCTTGATGATTTTATCTCATTGATTATTTATTTAAATTTTATATCACAGATGAACGGTTTGTGTAACGATTCAAAAATTTCAAGCTCAACATCGGACTTACAGGTATCACAACGGGTCCATGGAACCATTTGAATCAAGAAAAATAGTCAATATTACCACTTGAAAAACTATTTGTGCACTCACTGATTTTTTTTTGGATCCGACGGTCAACAACCAAACTGGAATCTTTGGTTTGTCCGATTTGATTTCACCTCCTACTTATTTATTTTTAAATGTCAAGTAAAGTTTCATATTTTTATGTTTATGTTGTCGATTTAGCGTTTTGGGAAGAAGCTGCGATGAAATAGAAGATCTCCATTTTATGATTATTGAAATTGTGGATACATTTTTATGTGTACAACTGTAGATGGACTTGCTTAAACATAACTCAAAAATTGAAGACACTTTTAGCATCAATGTTGCCTTCTATTAATATTTTTCCTCTTCAAATCTCATCTCCTATGTATTTTTAAGTAGTCTGAATATTCATGAACCCGGCTTGATAGTCTTGAAGAATGCATCAAACCTCAAAGCATGCGGGTGGTCAAGGCATGAGGATGTGGATCGACCGTGGCGGATGCTGAGAGGAAGGCGTAGTCACATCCACGTAGGTGTCTTATCACCTAAGAATACTCTCTCAAGGAAAAATTAAAAACTAAGTAATACAAAGAGACATGGAGAAGGGAAACTAACAATACCCTGTTATCACCTAACGATACCCTCTTATCAGGCTGATTTAATATCTCATTCATATTTGATGTCATAAACGAGGGAAACTATAAAATCATGTCTATGTATGGATCTGTATTTATTGTCAGGTGTGGCATTTTTTCATCATTGCAGGTACCGATCCTTTCGACACCATCTCAAATACTTAAAAAGTTGTAAAGTTACACCTCAAGGGCCCTTTTTATGAGAATGAGATGCCCTTTTTAGGTCATGTGTGGTTGCCGCGGCACAGATCATTTGGATTGACCAAAATATGGGATTTTGGGGCGTGATCTGAGAAAAATGCAATTGGTATTGTCAAAGGGTGTGATAAGATCCGGACACCGAAGATTCAAATGAGGAAATTTCTGGCAACAATCACAGGGTAGTCAGCTTGCAACGACGCATCAACACTTCAATTTGGATGTCATATACAATGTCAGACATATTTACGACATGACACTTCTCCAACACGCGTTGCGTGATTAGGATACATCGGGTGAGGGTTGAGGAAATTCTTAAGGTGTAGTTTTTGGAATATACTGGGAAAAATTTGGGGAGGGATAATCTTAGGTCTTAAATGAGACAATGGACGAGGGAGGGTGGGTATGGAAGGGTGATTTATTATTTCACCGTATGAAAACCGTGGATGACGCATCCCTTAACTGGGTTGAGTTTCTCATTTTAATTCTTTTTCCTTTGACATAAAAATTATATTGTGCGGATAACTAGCATATCCTTTGGATAAAACTAATATAGTAGATAAACATTGTACTATAGCATTTCATTCGGATAAAACTAATATAGTAAATAAATGTTGTACTATGCTGTATCATTAGATCTTTGCTTCAATTATTGCTATTCGTATAAATTATAAGTTTAATATTATATCAAACTTTTATTCATCCCCGTGCTAAAAGGGGTTGTCATTAGAGAAGACATTCGTTACCAAAATCTTTAATATGTCTATTTGAATATATGCATTATCTTTTACCTTCAATAGCAAAGAATTCTTGAATTTGTTAAATTTAAGTTTGTACTTTTATGTTATATACTACCTCCAGTCTAAAATATAAGTCATCCTAGGAGTTTTCACACAGATTAAGGAATTGGTTGAATGTCATTAATTTGAAGGTTAATGTCTAAAATACCCCTTGACTATCATTAATGCAATAGTTGTTAAGTAATGAAAAGTTGTTGAATTCATAATAAATTAAGGGTAAGATAGAGAAAGAGCAATAAATATTGCATTGGTAATGTAGAATGACTTATATTATGGGACAAGTAGAAAAGTGTAGGATGACTTATATTTTGGAACGGAGGTAGTATATCCTATTGTTTTTTAAGGAGAGTTATCTTTAATATGTCTATTTGAAAATGTGTAAATTTATGTTTGTGTACAATTACCAATATTAAAGAAAATCATGTTTGTTTCTCATAGTGTTCTTACATATTCTATGCTTTTCCTTTTGTCTTTTAGTTTGTCCAAGATTGTTCTAATCGAGACATTTCAGGGGTGTAAGAGTGTTACAAATGAATGAATTTCTCTACGAGCTAAGACATTGTTCAATGGGTTTTAATTGTGGAAGATGAGATTATATATTCAACTACGTCATTCTCTTCCAAGCACATCGCTTCCAATCTATATGTTATAACATAATACAAATATATTTGTACATCGAATAATTTGATTCGAACGTAATATTATCCCGTGCAAGGCATGGGTTTCATGTGCCCAAATTTGTGTATCTATATCTATAAAGAGAGATATTTAATCTCACCGACCGTGCATCGCACGGGTTTTAGACTAGTTATGTTTATATTTGAATAATGATAGAATTGTTAGGATAATTCATTGGTTTAGATAGAGATCTATTTATCATTAATTGGTCTATAAATATTGTATTCCCATTCATTATTATCAATACAATACAATCTCAATCCTATTTCTCTATTAGGTTGTTCTTTTCAGATCATGAAATGTATAATTTTTCTACGTCATTTCACACAGCTTTGAGTCTTGACGGTGCCGGTCGGACTGAAACATCTATATCCCAGATTCCCAACGGTGCCGGTCGGACTGAAACATCTATATCCCAGATTCCCAATGATGTCTCCTTCTCCTTATTTTTTCTTTTCTAATGATGAATCCTCTCCTTCTTCCCTTGGTCTTCCTGGCCACCATTTTCGCCGTAAATGTCGGGTTGTTGTCCCCGATATCGGCGTCACGTTTGACCCGCATAACCAGAATATTATGTTGCCTAAAGTTGTCAAAGACTTAGAAAAGGTTAACATTTATGTCGTCCGGCTGAAGAATCCGTCGCCGTTGGATCTAAAGTGCGTTTGCGGGGCTCCGATCTTATTGTGCAGTTTGCGAGGCTCCGATCTTATTGTGCGATTTGCATTGCCAATGATCTTGTTAGTTCTTTCGCAATTAATGAGTCTCTTGTGAATTCATGGATTACAAATCAGGTTTTACCTCGCTTGCGATTTCAATGGGGAGGATTTTGTATCGTCATGGATTACAAATCAGGTTTTACCCTCGCTTGTGATTTCAAAATGGGGAGGATTTTGTGTCGTCGCCCTCAGATGTATTCCTGGCTCAGCCCGGCCATGGCTATGAGGAACCTAAAATTAGGGTTAATTGTTTTCGGATTTTGGATCTGACGAGATTAGGGTATCTAGGGGATTTGATTTTGAAAGTGTTTTGGCATTTACCAGTTCCCCTCCTATGCCCAATTTAGACCCGCAATGTTTGAAAGGGTTTTAGGGTAAATTTTAGAATTGAAAGGTTTTTAGAGCAAGTTTTATTATTTTTAGGGGAGGAGGATGATGGATTGCTTATTTTTCTTTGACAGACAAAGGCACGGGCGTATCCTATTCTAGTCTCTACCAGAATATGATAGATTGTGTATTCTATGCCTTATGAAGACATTACCATCAAAAAATTTACCAGATAATTTTTCTAGGTCTTTTCACACAGCTTTGAGTCTTGACGGTGCCGGTCGGACCGAAACATCTATATCCCAATGATGTCTCCTTCTTCTTATTTTTTCTTTGTTTTTGGTTTTGAAGGAAAGGATTTATTTATTTATTTATTTATTTTTTTTGGTTTTGAAGGAAAGGATTAAGAATATTGGGAGGGGGCAGGGAGCAGAAATGGAGTTTTTGATGGAAGTTATGTGGAAATGAAAGAAGAATAGTTGGCTGCAGCGAAGAAGATGTGTCGGGAAGATGGGAGAAAAAAAAAAAAAAAAACAAAAGGAGAAGAGATCGGAGGGAGGGCGAGAAATTTTGGTGGTGGAGGTGGGAAGAAGAGATATATATATATAGAGACTCACTTATCAAAAAGGCTTTTATATCATAAGAGAAAAAATTGTAATTGTAGAAAATATTTTCAAAACTGGCGCAACATTCTAAATTTTCTACAATATTCTAAAATATTATTTTTTAGAGTTTAATATTCTAAAATATTTTTTTCAAAAAAAATGTTCTAAAATATTTCTAATTTATAATTCCACGTATATTATACAATTACAATATAATATAGCTAATAATAATATGTAAATCAAAATTCTATCATGATTTGTCGTATAAAATGCACAAACAAGGAAATTAAATTCATAAAGGAGAATTCAATCTTCGTCTTAAAGAAGAAAATTCCATAAAATAAACATAACGTCCATATGAGGACTACAAAGTTAAAAATTGCTTTAATATTCCAATCGATTCAAATCCGATATATAATCATCATCATGCTCCACACCTAGCTAAATCATCATCCCTTAATTTCGATTAAAATGGCTTACCTACTGTATCGTTTTATTCAACCCTTGGAAATCCCAAGTAATGCCATTCATCATGATTAAGTGATACTAACTCGGACATATTAAAAACTTTAATCTCCTTTCAAAAAAAATGATTTTTTTATTTTATTCGAGGCGATCTTAAAAGTATCGAGACATAGCATGAGATTTATTCATTTTTTATAAGTATTCCTGAAATTTCTTTTTTAGAAGATATAATTATTATAGATTTCATTATGTAGATGGTTGTCACCGAAGCCCATACGTAGGTGCGGCCATACATTCGTGACAATCCACTAAACCTTTGGCGAGAAATATTTATGCTTGTCACTGATTAATAAATTATTAGTGACATTGTAATAATTAGTGACAAACAATTTTATTGTCACTCGAAAAGGGTCGAATCTATTACCACGGGCCGGTTCGATCCAGGATTTTTCTAATGGGGTCAGTTATCCGGCGTGAACTTAAATGACTAGAGATAGATAAATGAAATTTACCTTCAATTCTGCACGGGATTTGACAAAGTTTTTACCTAGTAACGTTGTGTGTTTGTTTTTTAGGATTAACGCCGTTTTTGGAATGTATTGGGAAATTGCACGGGACAAGCAATATTGAGGTCAGAGGAGATCGTTAATGAAGATGATAATGTTCCAACAATATTAGAGGAGGACCCGAACCAAGATTTTACTCCGGTTTGGATTATCTTTTATAACCCCTGTAAAGCTCAAATATTTATGTATATGATTACAAAGTTGATGTGTTACCTAGCTTACGTAGTATGATTATACGTATTTGTTTGATTTTTAAGTGTGTATCCGGCCGGTCTCTAATGTGTGAATTCATATTATATTTTTGTTTGACACGTGTCGATCGTTAACGTGTCATGTCCTTAACTTTTGAACTCAATCATATTGCCCCGTCCGTATGTGTCGTGTCGTGTGCATGCATGGGCGGATGTACACCCATGGTAATAACGGACCAAATTCAGACACAGAAGCAAATCAGACAACAGCAAATTCAAATAAAGATGATAAAGATGTCAGCTACAGCCCAAACAGATAATTGCGGCTCAAATAAAATTCAAACTGATAATTGCAGCTCAAAATCAGAAGAGATAGCATACAAGTTTAAAATAAAGGAGAGATAAGGTGGAATTACTTGATGCTAATCGGATAAATGCTGGTTCATGTTTGAAACTTGGAGATAAAGGACATTTGAACTTTGATTAGTGATTAGATTCAGTTTTTTAGGTTTATCTCCTGCTTTGAATATAGTTCGAAATAAAGATCAGCAGGCCCTATTTCTGTACTATAAATAGAAACTCATGGCAGCCATTGTAATGTAGAGGAAAAAAGATAAGAAAGATTTTTCTCAATAAGCCACATCTACTCCGGTGTTAGTTTTTTATGTTTTGATATATTATGTTTCTTGTGATGATGCTCAGTCATTTATTTAATTATTTTAAAATTGTAGAGATCGTTTAAGCAAATCATTCAACAATGAAAATGCTTGGAAACATGAAATGTTAAAAAAAAATTACTCTTGATACTACACTCCTAACCTCGAATTCCATGCCACAAATCCGTTTTTTCAAATAATACGCCATATTTTTATTTCCCTTTCCTATAAACCAACCATCATTTTTCTATCAATATTTTTCCTATAAAACAATTATATATTAAACTTAATAACATGAATTCAAATCTAAAAATGCTTACCATTTCTATCAAGACAACCGTGCTCTACAATTAACGCCGATTGATTGAATATATGTATCTTGAAAAAACTGTGTCCGGAATCCCTCGTTCTTCTTCACCTAATTTCTTTTTTCTTTTTTTTTTTTTTTTTTTTTTTTTTTTTTTTTTTTTTTAAAATAAATGTTTCACCTTTGCTCACTTCAAACCCCAGCTCCACTTTTATCTTTTTGTTTCCCTGATAAATCATCCGTTCCATGGTTCACATATATTAGCCTACTTATTGCACAATTAATTTATTAATTGGTAGAAAATGGGTGTAAATGCTTCGTAACCCCAACCCACGTAAATTCTCCAAAATAAATAAATATATTCTCATTATTAATTTATAATTATTTGTTACAAGTGTAAATATATATATTATGATATTTTGAGTTGATACATCAATCTGGTCAATACGTGTACTACTATCAAAATTGGTTCGGGATATTACACCAATTTACCTCGTGATCTTGGTTACATCTCCATTTCTACGTAAGTTATTTTTTGTGAGAATGTTGGTGCTAGTCAACTATGTGCTAATCTCGATTTCCGCTCTCGTATGAAATATGTGGTTATTGACTATCATTTTATTCGAGATCAAATTCAACAGGGCATCTTACGTGTTTCCCATTTTCTAGTTCTGATCAACTTGATGATGCATTGACGAAGCCTTTACAGTGTGCCTCTTTGGTAGATTTAAGTTCAAACTGGGACTTCTCCCTAGCCGTCCCGCTTGAGGAGCGTATTAGGCAATCATAGATTCTGTATGACATTGTATTTATTTTAGGATCCCTTCTTTCCTCCATTAGAATGTATGGCATGTACGATGATATTGTTTCTAGAAGATTGGAGTGTAAAATATTTTGTAATACACATTATTTGATCAATGAAAAACATTTTTCATCAATTACGTCTAATAATTAATCTATTTCGCGAAAGCTAAACCGTTGTTGTTTTTTATTTTCTCCCCCTCTTCCTTATTGAGGCCTCAAATGGGGCTTAAATTTTGAGGTATAAGCAAGCGGAATACGCAAGCTGCAAGCATGTTTTATATACATCTTCTTCCATTTTCATTAACATCCAAATGGCTCAAGAGCTCAACTCTAACGTGAAAAGACTCGAGCCCCTCGAATTTTATTTTTTTTCTTTCTTGAGTTAACTCGGATCATAGTGATAGTTGTTTCACAACATTAGGTGACGTGTTGTCAATTATTAAAAAAAAAAAAAAAAAAAAAGACGATTTTATGTGTCGAATACGGTGTTTTAGAGACATATCTTA
The DNA here is from genome assembly GCA_026214975.1 of Gentiana macrophylla. Taxonomy (NCBI): domain Eukaryota; kingdom Viridiplantae; phylum Streptophyta; class Magnoliopsida; order Gentianales; family Gentianaceae; genus Gentiana; species Gentiana macrophylla. The sequence continues at coordinate 29,247,230 of CM047810.1, read as the reverse complement.
ATTTTAAATTAAAAAATATCATTATATGTTTACATGTCATTGATCTCTTTAATCGTTATTTTAAACTGATGGTAAAAATACTAAAAGTGCCATTTTCTCAACCGAATAATATTATTGTTAAAAAATAATTTGTATTACTAAAAATAAAAAAATAAAAAATACGATCTTTAATTATTTGCGTAATAGGTAAAATAAAAAATAAAAAAAACAGTTATGAACTTAAATTTGTGTTCACTTTAATATACATATATGTGCCGAGCCCTCGGGAATTCTCTCTGTTTTCGAAATTCTAGTTTACAATTGAAATTGTTCTCTTTTCTGTGCCTCGATCTTCCACCATTTCTTCTTTCAAGAAACAATCTTTCACCTTCACCGTTGGCTTCTTTCAAGAAATTGTTCTCTCTTCTCTGCCTCGGTCTTCCACCATTTCTTCTTTCACGAAACAATCTTTCAAGAAACAATCTTTCACCTTCACCGTTGGCTTCTTTCAAGAAAGAATCTTTCAATTCTTCTTTCAAGAAACAATCTTTCACCTTCACCGTTGGCTTCTTTCAAGAAAGAATCTTCCAGGTTCCACCCAGTGACGGATCCAAAAAAAATTTCTAACAACCTTTCACCTTCACCGTTGGCAGAAATTTTTTCTAGTGGGATCACCAGACAGTAAAACTACAATTTTTTATACAAAAATGTTTCAGTTGGGCGAGCCTAAAACTAAAACTTTTAACCACAAAATGATATTTTTTAACAACAAAACTATATTGTTTTAATAAAGTAAAATTCCCGAATCTCAGTGGGGTCACGTAACCCACCCCGGAGACACACAGATCCGCCCCTGCTAAGAGACTGGAAAAGTCGGACAACATTGGGCAATATGACCTTGCACACGCCGTGAGAATTAGAGAACCGATGGTTGAATCCATGAAGGCTGCAATTATTTTCAATGAACAGTAACTGCGTTTTTTTTTTTTTTTTTTTTGGTTTTGAAGAAAGAGGATTGAGAATGGGGAGCGGCATTGAGAAAAAAAGGTGGTGGCTGTTGGGGTTTTACTGACTGGTGGAGGTTATGTGGAAAATGAAAGAAGAAAAGTTGTGGCTGCAGCGAAGAAGGAGATGTGGCAGTGAAGAAGGAAAAGAAGAGCAAAAGATAATGAAATGGGGCTGCAAAAAAAACACGGCTGCAAGGTGAACGCCAACAACGGCAGGAGGACAAGAGATTTTGGTGGTGGAGGTGGGAAGAAGAGAGAAAAATGGAGACTCGGTTGTCAAAAACGCTCTTATACCACAATAGAAGAAATTATAATTGTAGAAAATATTTTAATTGATCGATTGGTAATACATACACACTACAAATACAATTGGCGAAACATTCTAAAGTATCTAGAGTATTCTAAAATATTTGTAATTTATAATTACACGCATATTATATAAATACAATATAATATAGCTAATAATATTTAAATCAAAATCCAATCTTGATTTGTCTTATAAAACACACAAACGAGGAAATTAAATTCTTTAAGAAAAATTCACACTCAGTTTTAAAGAAGAAAATTCCATAACGTCCACATGAGGACCCTGCTGTTAAGTACAAGGTTAAAAAAAATTTCTTTAAATTCTCCAATCGATTCAAATCCGGTATATATAATCATATCATGTTCCACACCTGGCTAAATCATCAATCAAAATGGCCTACGTGCTTGTTTTTATTCAACCCTTGGAAATCCCAAGCAATACCGATCACGATTCCTTTCAAACCCTAAATTAATGTGCAAGCAGGCTTTTAGTTTCAAAAGATATTGGGTTGAATGTTGCATCTACGTACATGCGTTTCATTCATAAGGCCGATCGGGCGAGAGGACTCCAGCTTGAAGGATAAGGGATATCCTGCTTAGTGTAAATTATGATGCACTTACCCTAAACGGGAGCTTGCATAGAATAGAAAACTAAGTCCAAGCACCGGAATGGAGGGTGCTGGTCTCCCTATATTTTTATGATGCTAAACAACAAAGGACCAAGATCCTCTCAAGTAACTTAAGGGTAAAGTTAGTGTTTTTACATATAATGAACTAAACTACATAGTTTTGGAAAAAGTTAATCAATGGCGAGATGTTTTACACTTTTGGGGTGTGTGGTTGGATCATGCATACTTGAGAGAATATTTCCTCAAGTTACTTGAGAGGATCCTATTCCAAACAACAAATATCTGGAATCAGATCATCAATGTGTGGTTAAATCTCTACTCGCATAACCCTCCACAACATCATTTTGCATTTTGTGGAGGATCTGAAATCCAAAATTCAAAAACAATCTGCCACAAATACATAAATAAACAGCAGCGGAACCATTGCTTCATTCATTTACAGATCCACGATGCTTTATAGACTATAGGACTTATCTACATAGTTAAGAAAGAAAAAAAAATTCTTTGTACAAACGATAAATATTTCAAAATTAAAATGAAAAAAAAAAAAAAAAAAAAAAAAAGGTTCAAGATGCATATTGCCCTGAACCGATAAAGGAAAGACGCGATGAAATAAAACCTATAATTTATAGTCACACCCGTTTGATTATCGATTATCAAAACACGAAGGATAAAACAGAATGTCAACTTGTCTATGAGCAAATTCAGGACAACCAGAATCAGATGCATACCTGAAAATAACCGCTAAAAAGGGTATAAGTGTAAAATCATGTAACAATTAACGAGATTCAAATCATTATCTGCACTTTTCTTAAACAATATGAAAAGTCTAATTGAACACTTGAAATAGGACAAAAAGAGTATATACTAACCTCAACAAACTGTACAGCTTCAACACGTCCAACCTCCACACGGGCCATGTTTCGGTTTTTTCATTTAAAATATCAGAAATCCAAACATATTTCAAATGTTAGGAAAACCAAATGTGAACACTCAGCACCATTTTAGCCAGTTGACTAGAGGATTGAACTTTGCCTGCACTTTGGAATCCCAAAAGCAATTAAAAAAACAGCTATCTACATAAAGAAGATGTAGGGGGGCCAAAATGAGGAATCAAAACACGGTAACAGACCTTCAGTAACATAATATCCATATTACAGAACCTCGATCTAAAGCATGAAAAATGAACCAATGGTCGTCTGACGAAGCACCTTAGAACTCCGATCAAGGCCATGAGAGGCAACCTATAAAACATGTGAAATAGTTAGTATTGTATCAAGGAACGAGGAAAAAAATACAAGGACCAAATCAGTTTCCTTCTTCAACAAAATGAAAACTGGACGCTACCTACCTTTTTTATTTTTTATTTTTATTTTTTTGTTTTTGTCTAAGACCCTGATGTCCTAAACCACAACAGACCCTGGTGTCATATCAGATACGTATCTGATACGTATCGGATACCGATACTCGACGGATACTCCAGATACTCCCTTGGATACGTATTTGGGGCGAATTGTAACTTTCAAAAGTTGGATACTTTACCGGATACACGTATCTTGAGTACATATCGTGTATCCATTTAACTTGATACTTAAAGAATGAGTTTAACCTTAATATGTGTACACACACATACACACACACACATGTATATATATATATATATATATATATATATATATATATATATATATATATATATATATATATATATATACATAAATAAAATTTATTTTTATTATTTACAGTTTAGCCCTTATATTTTTATTATTTACAAATACATCCTTGTATCCGTATCCTATATTTTTGTAAAATCACGTATCTGCGTATTCCGTATCCGCGTATCCCGCATCCACGTATCCGTATCCGTGCATCCTAGCTCCGTGTTATTATTCCTTTGCTCCTCCTAATATTGGCACATGGAAATGAACTTGGAATTGGAAATTGACTTACCATACGAGCAAGAGTTGCATATCGTTCCTCATTCAAATACAAAGGTTTCCCACGATGCATCTCACTATCCTGCAAAGATTTAAGAGTAGTTATAAATGCCACTTGACATCGTTTGAGAAAAGCATCAAAACCATTTGCAAGTCAGCGAAGAAAAAAGCGTGAGACTTGGTGGATAGCCAAGTAAACAGGATTGAGTTGACAAACTATAGTATATTTAAGATGTAGCACTCTTCACGATTTATTTCCCAACTCTTTCAATCTGACAAGCATACGACACTAGTTTATCCTTTCAGCCCCACCACCAACCTCACCCGCTAATTTCCCCACCATCCGTGGTTTGTATTGTCGAGCAACGTTCTGCAACTTCAACTCAAAGGGTTGCTCTTGCTCCGGTGCCTTATAAGTCTACATATGAGGGGGAGACAGACATATTTGCATTTTAAGACTACAAGCTGTGGGAACACAGGTCTTTCACAAGCCAAGACTATACATAAATGCAATTGAAGTAACTTTTGCTGAGATTAGTGACATTGAGGAATTTAAGGAAATGACAGTTTATAACAGAGTGTACCAGTGAAGTATGTCAGTGGGAAGAAAATTTGAAGCAAGAAGCAGCAAAAGAAAATGACAAACATATAACCGCAACCCTAGTATCAGGGACACAAATTCATCTCCGCCCCTAAGATATAGCTTTTCAAGCACAGCCGGCAGCCGTCGTCTGATCACCGCCCAGTCTTTCTGCGAACGCTGAATGTTTGCATAATATGTATTGATGAAATTGAATGAAGAATGGTGTATGATGACGGACTGGCTGGTGGAGGGTGATAAATGTGACTTTTGCCAGATAGAGAAAACAAATGAAGAGGAACATTTGTCGTATTCACTTTATATCAATGAAGGACTGTATATTTGAACGCATTCTACATCCATGGTTTTACATAGCATGCCAGTAGGAGAAGATGTTTTCTTGATCAGTACATTAAGGACGTAGACTAAGAAGTGGACGCGAGTAGTTCTGCTTGCATATTTGCTAAACTTACTGTGGATGACCGAGGAAAGGAGATACAAAATAGGAGCAATGACATTGGTCGAGATCACTATTTGATGGATACTCTAAAGGAAAATTTAATGACAAGGCTGGAGTTATGGGTTTTAATAAATTTAGAAGTACACTACTCAATGATTGTATTCTTGGCGGAAGTAGTTAATGAACAATTGTAATTTATTTGTGATTCGGTTTAATTTTTGGGATTTTTGTCTTGTTAGAAATAATATATAAATATATATATGTAACCACAACCCTCCTTTCGTTTGATACTTGATTCCCAGAACAGAAGTTTAATCTTGGGCTTCGGATGTGCAATAGTCGTCATATGGGTCGCATATCTCACGTGTCAACAAGAATCAACGCAAGTCTGGTCCTAAAAGCACGCAGAACTGCTAGAATTGCAACAATATAAAGCTTACCTCTTCACCAAATGCATCCAAGTAGGAGAAGGCCAAGGAGCCTGACGAGCACATCTTTGAAGCAAGATTGAAGTTTTCTGCAGAATGGAATGCATATTAGCCATCCAAGAATTCTAAGACAGTTTCAAAGTGATAAAAGCATGTCAATGCAATGAACTGAGAGCTCAAACATGAAATGGCATTGTAAATTTGAGAAAACGGAAACATACTCTGATCAATAAGAAGACACCGATTCCAGCACCACACTCCATCGCATGTGTTTGACAGCCACTCTCCCTTCAAGAACAAGGATGTGTAAACAAGAAACATCATAAAGTTCGGTTACAATTAGAGATAAAGAAACAGTAAGGATGCCAACCTGCAGCATGTTTTCCAATTTGGCGAGCACAATTTACCGCATAATAAGCATACTATAGGCTCCTCTTGAACAGTTCCACAATCAGGGCATTGCTGCTTAATGTACCTACCAAACATAAAAAAATAAGACATAAATGATAAATATCTCATTCGAAAAATCAAATTCTCAAAATATGTTGGTTCAACTAACCTCTGCAAAAGATCCTGATAGAGATTAGGCAATAGCATCAATCTCAGAGGTACTGCAGGAGTAGAATGCAAAACAGACAGTCGATTATGAGTTTTGAACACCGTAGAAAAATGACGGAGCCATCTCAAAACCATTGAACGCGACACATCATCCCTAAAGATGATATCTACTGGAGGAATCTTGAACATCTTCTCGAGCTCTTCGATCTCCACATTCTCCTCTAAATTATGATCAGCACATCCCATCATGGCATCATTGTCTTCAGGCAAATGATTCCCGTAATTGAATGGAACTGCTGATGTGGAGTTTATCAGCCTCCACAAGAGAGCACATCTGCGTAAGTATGGAAAGCTCAAGCTGCGTATAGCATCCTCGATATCAACATAAGAATCAACATAATTGGACTGAAAGTAATGTGATATGTCCCGCTCTTCCTTCATGACATTGTAAACGTCAGTAATAAGGCTATCGTTGTAAGCAACCTCAGCACTATCACCTAGCTTTTTCCGTAATATGTAACAATCACCTGCTAAAAAAGACCAGTAAGTCCAAATGTTCACAATGAACATGCAAATTAAACATTGGTTATTGCAAGATACTAATTCAGACCTGAGTGACGCTGACAACATAAAAATATGCACAAGGCACAAGAACAGCGTCCTCGCTAAACAGGAATGGGACTGGAAGACAGAAGAGTGTCCACATCAAGGATGAAAAAAAAGCATCTCGTGCAAGAATAGGATCGGAAACCCGCTTCCAAAATTGGATGTCAGGATAATGTACATTTGGTTCCATACTTTCTAGTATGTGCTGTATATTACCTGTCAATCATCAAATTAAGGCCACAAATATTACTTCCATGTAGAGTACGAAAGAAATCAAAACTTAATATTCACAAAAGACACTCTAATCGTAGGGGCTTCTTTTAGCATAACTAACATAGTAATTTTGCCATCAAAGTTTAAGGTTGTCTCGATTCAAAAGCAAAAACTGTGTTTTGCAGTCAAGTTTAAGTGTTATTAATATTGAACACGACATCAATTTAAAGCAAATTCAAACTAAAGGCTCAAAGAGAGATTTCAGGAGGGTAATATTCGTATGCAGCCTTTTAGTTACAAGTGAAAGGCAAACCATCAATCGGAAGGGAAGTGAAACTACATTTAAAAGAAGCCCAAACTCAAAGCCTCAAGGTGTAATGGAGGTACTATGTCCAAGGCGAGTAGCAACTCACTTTTACTAAAATGCTTGCTTTGACTAATCAACTCCCGAAATGCTTCACTCGAAACAAAAATCTTTTTTTTCTTGCCGAGTACCGAAATTAAAAACATCCGAAGTAACTTGTTACAAAAAGTAAAAAACAAAGTACCACAATACCAAAGATATCTTACCTTCATGCTGGTCCCCATCTCCGGATGCTTTGTCATAAGAAATGCCAAAGCATATGGAGTCTGCAAGGAGCTGAATGCCTTTTAATCTTAGAAAGATGCTAAGTGAATTTTTGTATGCAGTCGCTTGAACAGTATTTAGCAACAATGATAGTATAAATCCACTGGAAGATTTGAGTTCTTTGTACAAGGCATCAAGACTATAATTTGGAGTTAAAAATTCTTTCCGAGAACGAGCAGCAATCTCTGTTGATATGAGTGAGTACTTGAGCATGTCCCACATAATCAATGAGTAGTTAACTCTACCAGTCTCGGAGCTTTTATCTTTGCCAGGCAAGTACAGCAAACGAACTACGCGAAAAACAGATTCAAGATTAAGTCCTTGCCTGCCTAATTGATGCAAGGGAATAGACTTCAGGAACTCATCATTTCTAACATCTACTGCACTTCGAAGCAAAGACAATGCTTGAGGAACTCTCAACCAATACACCTCTTGGTTTTGTGAAGATAGGTGAGAAACTGCATCTGAAGCAATAGTTGGAATGAGCGACCTAGGAATCGGGTTGAATTCTCTAGGCAATGCTGGAAGCGTCGAGTTTGCAAGTCCCCGACACACAGGGCAGAGGAATTCCCCCTGTTGATAAAACATGAAACACATACAAATGATATCATACCAATATTAAAACAGAAACACCAATACTGCAAACAAAACTGAAAAATGACAACTTTACCTCGATCGGGGTCAACGATGTGTCCTCCTTCAAAAACAATTCTTCTAAAGTATCTGCACAGAGCAAGTATAATGCTTCAGTCCTATAAAGATGTAAATCGTTGCAAAATATGATCCCATAGAATGACATTCAAATTCTTTGACCAACTAAAATAGTAGGCTACAATTTAACATCAAATAGGCAGAAGAACAAATAAAGAATATGTATTATGTGCTTCAAATACATGGTGAATTAAAGTTGCGTGAGGAAACATTATACCAATCATGTGAAAGGCCGTCAGATGACAGAATAGTTCACATTCAGCCATACACCAATCATTGGTTTTATTTAATTGAACTCCATTTCCCTTGCAAATGAGTGTGGATGAAAATTATAGCCTTCATTAGCTATAAGCCACTTTTTTAGTTCATGTACAATGAGGTTCTACTTCAAGCAATTGCTAAAATCAGAAAGATATTTTATTACAGGAGACAAATGGTCTTTCCTTTTTCTACATGATTGTAAGTTGCCAAGCTGCTGTACAAACAAAAACATCCCTACATTGCAAAAGATCTCAAAAACGCCAAGTACCTTTCCTTGAGAGATGACAAATAGCGGTCAAGACATCCCTGATGCACGGCATGTCCACATGATGAAAGGTAAATTCCATCACAATTAGAGGGCCCAAACCCATCATAACTTGGAAGTGAAAAACTTGAATCAGAAGGTGGGATTCTACTATGAGAACGGTTATTTTCTGATATCGATGGATCCGCTGTTTCTTTAGATACAGAACCAAGGTACTTCCCGAGCATAATAGATTCAGCATGGCTGCTTGAATGTTGTACATCTGCAGGAATCAAATTGTCCTGATTTCCCATTTTTTCTTGAATCAGCGAATACATATGTTCTTCCACCATGTCAATGGAAGATAATCTATTTCCCCCTCCTTCACAAGTTTTGGGCAAGGTTGGCTGATTCCTTAAATTAGGAAAATGGGTTCCAACAAAATCAAGAAAGGCGTCCATCTCAGTAGGATGCCCATCAAATGAAAATTCATCAACAGCCTTTTGAATCAAATGTTTCAGCTCAGATTGTGAAATAGGTGATGAGGCTCTCGAGTCACCATGGTTTCTAAATGAGATGCCATTCACACTTCTGCCGGCTGACGATACTCTTTCTTAACAAAGTTAACATGCTCCCATGACGGGGGACTTCGGTCAACAAAACTGGCAAGCCTGGATTTCTAATTTAAAAAAATGACAGGAGTCAGATTTCAATGTGAATTTTGGCAAAAGAAAATAAGTATAGATAAACATTTTGTAATCAACTACCTGTAGAAGAACCAAGTAGGACACAGGACTTTTAGAATTAAGGTCATGACAGAGAGAGCATATGACACGCTCATCCTTAGAATCATCTTTAAGATTAGAACTAGACACTTCTTTGCCAAACTCTGATTCGTTTGCTCCCTCCTCTTTACTATCATCCAAGCTTTCCAAGAACTTAGATTGCTGAACTCTCATTTTCTCCTGCACGATTGCGCATAACTAAGAGATTAAAACTAGAAAAAGACATGAGTATTTAAGACAAATTTTCATCACCAGATGAGTTTTCATAAAGATCCTAAAACAACATATGTCAAAAACTCAGCTCCAATACACATTTTTTTTAAGGAAATCAAGAAGAGGGACTCCTGTAATCGTATGCCAACCATTTCAACTGGAAGGCCAGGGAAGGGTGAGATGGTGCTGCGACAGTAGTTTGCATCATACCAAAGGACAGACATTATTATTTCAACAAATTAGGCAGCCAAAAACGACAGAGGGGTTGTGATTGAACTTGGCAAATATTCATTCAACCAGCTAGCAACACGTGTAGCAGCAAAAGCCTCACCAAAATTGCAGCTTGTCTCGCTCGAGCTTTAGCCTTGCGCTTATCGCTATCCGATAGCAGCCCGCCAGAATTAGCCGCAGAATCATAATTAGACTGTGACAGAAGATTGACCAATTCAGGTGCCATTTGTTGTAATTTCATCATGCATCCTGAATCAAGCTCCGACAACTTTTTCAGTAGGTTTTCAATCAAAGATGAGAGATTGACATTGGCAACCTCAAGAAAATTGTTGCCCTTTTCTTTTTCGTGAATCCTCATCAATAAAACGAGAAGGGATAACAAACTGTTATCACCTTGCCTTGGAGTATATATTTCTTCACAAGCAAATTTCAAAATTGGAATCGCATCACCATCATAGCAAGTGCGCTCACCAGATACTCTGTGTGCCCAACAGATATCTAGCGCCAGCGACAGCAAGTGCAAAGCAGTCAGAAGCACACTATCAGGAGCACGTGACATTGTTGGTTTATCAGAGAAAACAGCATAAAATATAACTGCTCGGACAATCTGGAGAGCTGTTTTACAAGTAGCTACACATGCTACACTGCGGAGGGGATAAAAAATCTTTAACCATTTGGGTAGCTGAGCAGTCAAAGCTGAAGTATTGCAGAACCGCAGATATCTTTCTTCAGCTATTTGGGAATCCCTCGAGTTCCAGCGAGGATGATAAAGATCCAGTTCCTTCCAAAACTCCAACCGCAATTTATACATGCCCTGATACAGAGATAGGCATCAACAAAAAAGACAATGTCAAATCTACTTGAGCATACATAGACCCCAAAGTTCAGGAGGTTTTGCAGCACGTGTCAGAAAGTTGCAAGGACCGAAGGCATTTCATGTCGGAAGCGCACCTGATTCATGCCGGAGGGATTGGAATATACAGCTATTGTATCTAAGATCTCTTGAAGTTTATCAACTTTTGACAGGTCACGAGGAAGAGACTTCACAAGTTGACTACGAGTGGCATCCGCAAGGGAGAGCTTATAGATCAACTCTCTTTGTAGACATTCAGTTGTTGTTAATCCACAAAACCGTCTTTCTTTGACTAATTGAATTATAAGCGTCAACATTTCATGCACCAATGTTGGCTCATACCTGAAAAATAATGACAATTGAGAGGAAAATGCAAATAAGATAAACATAGAATGGTTACACTTTCCATCAAATCCCTAAGCCAAGAACATAACACTATTTTCTTCATACTAAGCATTCAATAAATAAACTGGTCAATCAGAAAATATAGCCCCTACCTTCAGAACCAGATTTACCTTTGTGAAGAAGAAAAAAAGAAGAAAAAAAACAACGAGCACTTCACTTAGCATTACTCAAGATTTCCCGTTGAAACTGCATGGTCCAGAAACTAAACTCGCACCACCCACAAAAACCTGGTAGAACTACATAAGTAGAGAATGCATCATTTACATACCTACTGGACGTATAAGGGATCTGATGCAAGACAAGGTAGGGATGCAGCTAAGTTATTATTGGTGTGACGCTTGACCGCCATATAGGCCAACTGGATGCTAATTGCAGTATTACGACATAAAAAGTGCTCAGGATTGGGATAAGATGCTGAAGAAGCTGAACTTATGGTGAAAGAACACCAAAACTGGCTTCATGATCAAAGGAAGCATGCAAAATCCCTATGTATGATTACAGAAGTTGGAGCAGGATGACAGATTTCTGGAAATGGACAACTTCCAAGCTCAAGTGACAGCTGGAAATGATGTCAGATGGCACGATTTCATCTGGACAAAGCTTAGGATCATTTAGTGGCTAAAATGTCATTGAAGCTCGCTACCCTTGAGAGGCAGTTGGGGGTGGTCTTGATGGACGAACACAAATTTTGCTTATGCCAGGACTGTGGAATTCACTTGCACCTGTTTTTTGCTTGCTCTTACCCAAGAAAAGCGTGGGGAGCCGGGCTGATGACTATTCTGATGCAGCAAAGAATGTGAATGAGATAGAGTTGTCAAATAAGCATTGAAGGACACTGGAGGAGCAACTTTCATGGGACAGTTATGGCTAAGTTTTACTGCAACAGGTTATATCTAGTGGCAATAAAGGAATCAAATGATGAGACCCTATACATTTGTAGTCAGACATATTAGCTAATCAAATGATGAGACCCTTTACAATCGTAATCAGAGATATTAGCTAATATAGGACTATATTTTAGCCACAGATGCATGCAAAGAAGCCAAGGCCAGTTGTCTGGTAAGAACCAGCGGTAATTTTTATTGGTATAGCTTTACTTTTACTTGATCAAGTGTTTGAATCTGCCTTGTCACGGTTGCTAAGTACTAGGTGGTAGCTACAATGTGTCTTTCCCATGCGGGCCCATGCATTTTCAGATTGGTAAGCCAGGTATTTATTCTTGGCAATATCTAAATCACAACTTTTTTAATTTTACCAGGTAGAATAAACACATCTACTTAAGAACTTATGCCTTTGAGTGTGATAATAACTATGGTATTAGAGAAAGAAGACATGACATAAACTACAATCACACCCCATTTATTAAAGAAAACTATAGATACTGCTGCGTTGCTTGTCTACTCTCCTAAGACTGCATCTTGTCCCCATTTTGGGAATGCAAGCGCTACGCGAGGGGGCATGTTAGAATATATAACTACATTCATACATTTATCGTTAATAACATAAGTTTTGTGTGAGAGTGTAAGTCATCATTACCAAGCAAACAAATTGCGATTACTATGATGATGATGACAATGAGGCAAGTCAAAGAGAAAATATAGACACCCATGAGGACCTGAGTAATGGTCTGAAGCCAAAATTCACCTGATCATCCTAGAACACCCCCCGCCCTTCCTTAAAAAATAAAGAACCCAAAGCTTCTCTCGCATAGTTGCTACTTTTTAAAACATGTTGTGAACATCGTCTAAAGAAATTTCACTTCAAAGTATCAGTCATCAGAGGAAATCAAGAAAGTATTTATGACTTTCAACTTTATATTTGCCTTCTATTACTTTATCAAACAATTGTCACCCCACCAGTCTAAACCACTATGGTATAGAAGTTGGTTTTTTAAACTTTCAAGATGATTCAAGAGCGTCCAATAGGATAATCAGACTATTCACTAAAACTTAATAAGTTCATTAATCCACCTGCTAAAATTCAAACACCTGTTATTTTGAGACAATGTGAAATAAACAGCAGCTTCACATTCACAAGATTTTAAGGTTGATGCCCATTGAGTTCACAATGCATCGCTGAAACTTTTACTGCAATGAACAAGGTTAATGCAAACCACACTCAAAAATTAACTGCAGCCCAAGCCTACAACTACTAAAATCAATCCAAAAACAGGAACCACTTGAAAATATCTAGCTCTGGTTTACCCAACTGTCATTGCAACCAACCCTTCAATCCCTCCCTGATCAGATCAGGGTTTTTCATTTCTTTTAAAGTGACCAGATCAGAGGTTATGACGTCAAACAATCAGGTGTCATTTGGAAATATCCCAAGTTGGTGGATGCAAGAAAGAGAAAAGAAAGAAAAAAAAAAACACGCAAGATCTCAGCCTAAAGGGGTGAAAATAGACCCTTACTGAAACATCCACCGGTATAATACACAGAACATTAACATGAATAATGGTGATTGCCTTTAGATTGTTATCAACAGATAACCAACAACCATGAGCTGTTTTATGAAGTAGATATATTTCATTCTTGAAATAGGTTGTAGGCCCCATGGTGCCTGGAAAACAACTAAGGCTGCCGATTACATGAACATGAACAATGGAAACAAAGAAGAGGGGAAGACGAAATTTTCTACTCTTATACAACACCTGTTCCTGTTATCTAGCATTAGAGCAATATCTATGAACCCCTTAAAAATCTAAAGACTGAACTACAGCAACACACACTTAAACCTAATTATCAGTGAAATATATAATGCTCATTTATACTCCAACAATGTCAAGAAACCATGGAAGAAATACCATACTGATCAGATAAATTTAAAAGAAAAATCCAATTAAAAAGGCCATTCAAGCTGTGTAATGGAAAAGAGAACCAAGGTGATCGATCACATACTCACTAGACCGCTCAACATTCAATGAGAGATAGCTTAATAACCCAAAGCGCTCCAAAATTCTTTCGACACAAAGATCTGCTGGAGCCAGTGCAGCACAACATTGCAGCAAAAAGAGATCAAGCTCCAAGCCCTGTTCGGACCTGCACCAGGAAAACTCTATCAAAATTTTCTCCAAAGGCCAAATGCTGCCTTTAGAGATGTGAATTTTGAGAATCGTGATTTGAATTAAATAGATTCCTACTCAGTCATCAAAACGCTTGGCGACACCAAGGCGACAAGCCATCGCCTAGCGCTTGAGGGACAAAAGGCAAGCAGCAAAACGATAAAATCAAACTAAATCTTTATTTTGCAACATAGGCAGGTGAAAAAAGCTGAAATCATCGAGCATGTTAGCTTGATGTTCACATCATCTCACAACAAGTTGATAGCTGGCTTATGACTTTACGAATCACTTGTGCATATTGAACATCAAAAGATGAAACCAAATAAAATAATAAAACATAAACCATAGAAAATTATGAGGCTATGCATGAAAAGGCGACAGAAATGGTCCTCGAGACGCAAGACCATCGCCTTTCGCCTAGGCACGCCTTTGACAGCTATGTTCCTACTCACCAGCGAACTGAGCGGTACCATTCACAGGACAGGATGGCCGCATCTCCATTTTTACGCCACATTCCAGCATGTACCTCTGCACAGAACACCCTGATACGCAGAGCATGCTCCATTACATAAGCAGAAAATCCAAAAGGGTGACACCCTCCTAAAATATGGCCAAAAAAGTCATGGTAGATATCAGACGAAGGATCGCCAGAAGTAGCACCAGAAATATTTGACAATGCAGGATCACCGTAACACTTCCTCAAGGTTCTTTGCAATAGCATTGAAAGTAATCGGTGTAGTGGAATGTGAACAGATATATCTTGAGAACTGACATCATATGCTATATCTGGCCAATCAGACAAACTCAGAATTCGGGGAACTTCCAACTCGGTGACACATCCTACCTCAACAATACGGTCATCGGAATCACCATGCACGGCGTCCTGTGCCAAAACTTGTCCAGATTCCAAGTCAGCACTTATTCTGAAAGCAGCACGAGAAGGTGAAGAGCATTGCTTAGGACTTGCCACTTTGGAATCAGAAGATGAAGTGTTAAGTGATTTGAAAATATATCTCCCACTCCGGAACCTAGATAATGTCCTCTTAAAAGCAAAGAAACTGTTACCAGAACTATCACTAAGTTTCGGAGTTAAGGGACCCGATGTGTTATCAACTCCCAGCCAGTTCTCAATGGCTCTCAAGCACTCATACATTAACAACAAAACAGATGACGCAACAGGAATATTATCAGCTTTAACATCAGCAACTTTGCAAGAATGATCCAACAAACTCCTCCCGCTAGCACTGCTCACAGAGCTTTCCTGCGATGTTCTCCCAACTTTGGCATGTCTTAGACAATCTTGATCTTCGGACTCATGCAGACATGCGGTTTTGGAATCTTCGTCCCCCATATCCTCGCTGCCGGTCGAGGAAAATGCCCCACCAACTAAAAGAGAATTAATGTTTGCAATTGCATGCCCCAAGACAAAAGGTAAGTGGATGTTCTCATTTTCTTCTTCTACATGAATTCCTGTTTCTCGCTTTTGTGGGTTCATCCCTTGCACAAATGCCAAAAGTCTCATCCATGTTCTAGTAATATCTTGCCGATCACGAGTAACATACCTGGGTACAACTGTGTGGCTCATGACAAATCGAACATCTTCAACAACACGAAGAGTAGCTTCATATAAATTTGCCCACTTATTAACCTGCAGAAGAGTTTAACATTAAACAGAGGAAAAGAGTCCATGTTCTCCCCTACACAACAGCCTGGATGCCTAGAATAGAAATCTGAGGAGAGAAAGAGGCAACAATCCCATTACTGCTGCTCTTACTTCAGTATGTCCCTCAGAAGACCAGAAATGGAAAATATTACAATAATCTTCAAAAGAGTTTTATTCAGTATCGAAATTTGAAGTCTGTTCATGGCACAAACACGGTGATACACAGGCATTGATGCAGGAGACATTCAAAATTGGCATGTGTTAACAATGTCATAAGTAGAGGCCAAAACACAACAACAAGAGGCTAGGATATATAGAAAGGGACATAAGTGAGATAAAAATATAGAAGAGAAGAAACGTATTTCTAAATTACAATGTCTTCAACTTGAAAGAAAAAAAGTACTTCAGGAAAGAAAAAAAATTGCAGTTAGTTTGGTGCATCTTAATTGTATCCGAGGGCCTCTGGTTCAAAAGTAGTCACAGAAGCCTTGAAACATTTTATCAGGGCCGTCCCTTGGGGAAGGCCAACAAGGTCATGCCTAGGGCCTCCCCCAAAATGTAAAATTTAAGGGGCCCAATTTATATAGATAATAGTATATTATGTATCTTATTTTAATTAAAGTAAATGGTTTTTACGGCACACATTGAGTCATGCCATTACGACTGTATCATAATTAGTTATTGTGCATGACTCATTGATTGATATTTATTCCACCATAATCAATGAAGACAAAGTATGTAGTGACTAGATTTTTGTGGCCAGTTAAATTCTACGGCATAATTACAAATAAAAATATTTTTCATTCCCCCAAATTGAAGTTTTCATACTCTTCAACGATCATAGTATGTATATCACCTATACTGGCCGGCGGTTGGGACAAAATTGAAGTTTTCTTACAATTTTCATTTTATTGAAAAACAATTTTGTCAAATATGCTCTTATGATATACTATTTTTATTGCATTCGTTTCTTCATACCGAAAGAGCGTAAGACCCTGTAATTTTTTTTGGCCTAGGGCCCTGGTTTACTCAGGTATGGTCCTGCATTTGAGGATAGCATTTAACACTACCATGTAAAGCACATGGGGGAAGAACCACTGTAAGATAATCAAGACAATGGAACACAAGCTCGTATCATCGTTTTATTTGCAAAATAAGGTAGGCAGCAGAAAACAATCAGACCCTAAAACCAACAGTAGTTAACTACCACTCAAACCACCAGAAAAATAAGAATTACAAGACACACACATACATACATACATACATATATGTATATATATGGGGGGTCCAGAAACTGAGTTCGGGTAAATAATAAAGCAAAATTGAAGCAAATAAAATAAACTACCTGTAGTTTCCCATCTTCCCCGGCGCAAGAAACGAATATGTCATCTAAACATTCCAAAAGCATGGCCAAAAGGTCTATTTCCTTCACAAGACGTGGAGTTAGGGTAGGAACAGTAAAAATTTGCACAGAGAATGTTGAAAGCAATGGGTATTTTTTGAAAATGTTATCATTGGACTCTTTTATGGCTACTTGTATAACAGTTGGATAGTAGCTCAGAAACACTTTTGCAAACTCGTACTTGAATTGAGGCTCGCCCAGTAATTTCAAAAGCAGCTCATGCAGCTTCTTCACAACATTACCACTTAGGAAACTCTCCGCCCTCACTATGACATCCAATAAACCAGCTGAAGAGAAACCCTCCTGATATGAAACTAAGAAGACTTTCACTGTAGTTACAAAAGGCCAACAGCATATTCACAACTTCAAATGTAAGTGCATCAGCAAACTTCCTCGCCCCAGCAAGATGATCCTCAAACCTAGGACTTCCCACATGGATACCCTCCAAGAAGACCAGCTTCTCTTTCCATCTAGCAAGCACCAAATCCAAGACAGGCTTGATGGTGTTGGCAAACTCATCCGGTAGGGGCTGTATCTGCTCAGCACCTTTATGCTTTGAGCAGAAGCCTTCACGTTTCCATGCTGTAATATCACCACAATCGCAGCAACCACCCCCTGTGTATATGATGGAGTAGTCATGATTTTTGTGGTTACCATTCTGGAAGCAAGGAACACAAATTGCACATGTTGGATCATGCTCGCATGTACGGCATCGGTATGCAATATCATTATTACCCCAAACAGCTCCACATACACCTCGTTGACCAACACTCATCTCTGACAGATGTTCCAGTGCACTCCTTGGATCACCCCCAAACATCAGCCACTGCAACCAACTCATACTCTCGCTGAACAGTTCTTCCAAGGTAGGACCGCCTTTTGTTTCAGCCTCGTCTTCTGAAACCACCTCAACAGCCTCATCATCCAATGGCAAGATAGCCGATGCTATTTCTTCAATTTGCGACTGATTATTTTTCAGATAAGAAACTAAACCAGGCTGTTGTTGGTCTACATAGTCTTTAGGAACTCCAATGCCAGCAAGCCTCTGAAACAGGTCCAATCAAAGAATATGAGGGGAAGAAAAATTCATGCCTACTATGTATACCAGAAATAGCTTCAATTCACAATGGCTAACAGTTGACAAAAGGGTCTCAATTCAACACTGAAATTTTTTCAATACACAAATTAAAACATTTGAGTGTTTTCACCTCGGTCACATAAGCAGCAAGGCAAAAGGAAAGCTAGGAAGTAAGCAGAACAAATATGCAACCAAAAATAGAGTGAAAAACAGCAATTTTGAATACAATCAACAATTATTAAAATATAACATCTGTTCCAGCTGAAAATAGTACTATAAGAATCAATCTCATGTTTTCTAGCAAAGAGATGTAAAATCGAGCTCAATACTTGAACAATCCGCTCTCGAGGAGATAGAGCCGTCGGATGCAGCGGCTGGTCAATCTCCATCCCGAACATCAGTCGTATCCAATCGACGCAGTAACACTTCTGCGTTCCACAGCTTTCACTCCCCAGGTCTACACGCCACAGCTCACTCCCACCTGAAATTTACACAGTACAACGAAATTGAGGTAGAAAAACACTTCCTTTGATTTACTGTTTGCTTAAGATCGTCTGATTTCCGAATTTCATGAATATTGTGAAATCTTTGAGCGCATACCTGTCTGCAGCGAAATGGATGAAAAGCTTCGAATCCCTTCTATTTTACGGTGGGGTTTTATTATTATATGATGTTCTGCATATTGAATCGTAAATGACTGAGCATGTTTTCTCATTTTAGGAAGGTAAAACTCTTTTGACAATTTAAAAAAATGTTTTACGGTAAGTGACTTGGTTATTAATCCGGAGATTTCGGATTCGAATTTCAGTAGGAACAAAAAAAAAATGTAATCAACTGTGCTTTCTGACCGATGGGTCTAGAAAAAACCAACATTGAATTTGAGTCGGGACGTTTATTAGTTTACGGACCGAATAATTGAGTCTAGAAAAAACCAACATCATGACTCAAATTCGGTCAGAGTCAGATGTTGATTAGTTCACGGACCGAATAATTGAGTCTAGAAAAAACCGACACAATGACTCAAATTCGGTCAGGATAATGCCTAGGTGTGAAAAGATATGATGTTGATTAGTTTACGGACCGAATTATTGAGTCCAGAAAAAACTAACACCGTGACTCGAATTTGGTCAGGATAATACCTAGGTGTGAAAAGATTCTCCCAAGAGAGAGAGAAAAACCAACATCCCGACTCAAATTCGAATTTGAGTCAGATGTTGATTAGTTTATGGACCGAATTTGAGTCAGGATGTTCATTAGTTTATGGACCGAATTATTGAGTTTAGAAAAAACCAACATCATGATTCATATTTGGTCAGGACAACATTTAGGTGTGAAAAGATTCTCCCAAGAGTAATATATTCTCCATGTTTCAATTTATCTTATTTAGTTGTCAAAATCATACATGATTTGAGTCAGGATGTTGAATAGTTTACGGACCAAATTTCAGTCATGAAGTATCAATTGTTCTTTCTGACCAATACTGAGTCTTGAGTCTAGAAAAAACCAAAATCATGACCCAAAATCGGTAACGATAACGTCTAGGTGTGAAAAGATTCTCCCAAGAGAAATATATTCAATCTATTCCGATTTATCTGATACAGTTGTCAAAATCATATATATTAAGGATGTGGCGACTACATTTTTTTTTAGCGGTGGCGACTACATTAACTTTTATAATGAAATGAGTAGATAGTTTTTGGATATAATTAATGTAACCTTATTTTTTTATATTTTTTGTTGTAATAAATAGGGGTAAAAAGACAATAAATATAGCATTGTAAATGATACCGCATCATATAAAATGAAACAAAATATTTTGACAATTGCATCAATTATTTTAGAAGGGAGGAAGTACGTAATTAGACCTGGATATATTGTTCAATTGATTTCATTTTTTTATTAATTTTCCTCCCGCTGTTGGAGACTTTTCCTCCCGCCGTTGGAGACTTACCCTAGCTTGGCTAGATTGCTCCTTCTGTTGAAGACCTTCATGGCGGCCATGGAAACAGAGGAGCTGGCAACGAGGATGCGTCGATCCATGGTTCTCACGCCACAGGAAGAGGCGCAAGTGGTGATTACTACTGGGACGGCCCCGGCTGCAGATTTACGTTCTTGCTGTTTGATAGGCAAGCTTTTGACACCGAAGGATACTGATATACGTGGGCCAAGGGTGGCACTCCGGCAATCCTGGGGGTGTACTTTCACCGCGATCAGCTTGACGAAGAATATTTACCAATTTGTCTTTGATACAGCGGCGGATGCGGCGAGGATATTGGACGGCGGCCCATGGAGTTTCAGCAGGGCCTTACTTGTCCTCTGTCGATGGGATGATGCCTGGGAATGCAAGAATGGGTTTTTTGACAGGGCTGAATTTTAGGTGCAGGTCTATGACCTTCCCACATTTGTATGTACTGGTTTGGTGGGCAAACGGGTGGTGGAGGCGCTGGGAGGAACTCGATGTCAGATTAGGGAAGAGGTGCCCTCGGGGCGGCGGTTTTTCCGTGTGAGGCTGCAGGTGGATTTGACGATGCCAGTGCGGCGGGTGCTTAGGATGGTTATTGATGGAGCTGAGATGACCGGGAAAATTCAGCTGGAGAGATTACCAAACCTATGCTTCTCGTGTGGTATGCTAGATCACACAGTTGGGGTGTGTCCTAGTTTGCACCGGGAATTAACGGCGGTGGAGAAGCTGTCGTTGCCATATGGGCCACAGCTCTGGGCAGAGCGTCTTTCTCAACTGTTAGAGGAGGTTGAGCTACGGGGTGTTGCTGGGTTGGTATTTGCAGAAGCACCCGGCGGGGGGGACGATGGAGAGGTGGCTGCTTCGAGCAATGATGGAAGGGATGCTTTGGCATTGGTTCCGTATACTGCACATCGGGATGTTGAGCAAGGTAGGATGTGAATGGATGCTGCCATGGGGGAGGAGGATATCACTATGGCTGTGATGGATGGTCCCGGCAATGCTTATATTGAGGTCGGAACCTGCGGGGTCGGGGAGATGGGGAACACAGCCGGAGGAGTTGACCGTTTGGCCCCCACCTTTGCTTTGGCACCGGGGGGTTAACATACATGCACTACCATCTGATCACCGACCACGTATTCGAGTCTCATCTTACAAACGCTTAGCACGATATGGGGGTATGAAAGTTGCTTCAGGGCCTCTCTTGTTGATGGAGAAAAAGAAGAGCCGCGGAAAGTATAGATGGAGGAGTTGATACCAAAAACATTGTGTCGAGATTGTCATGCCATGGTGGAGTGCGCTGCGAGAGCAGCCCACCCGGCGCCATGAGTATTTTATTTGGAATCGCGAGGCTCGGCCAACCCCGAGCAGTCAGTGCTTTAAAAGGCCTTGTAAATAGGTATTTGCCGTCTCTTTTATTCTTGTCTGAAACTAAGTTAAATGAAAACCGATTTGAGTACGTTCGTTGTTCTTTGGAATATAATAATGCTCTCGTCGTGCCTAGCATAGGGGCGAGTGGGGGGCTTGCTCTGTTATAGAATTCGACATAGATGTCTCGATATCCACTTATAACTCGGGCCACACGTTGGTGCGATTATTCGAGTGCTTCAGTCTTTGTTTGGCGGTTTACTGGATTTTACGGGAACCCGGTGGTGCGTGAGAGGGATCACTCTTGGGCCCTGTTGAGGCGTTTGCGGGATCGGATGACACTCCCTTGGGTTGTGGCAGGGGACTTTAACGAGGTTTTGCTGCAGGCAGAGCAGGAAGGGCCACATCTGAGGCCGTATGCGCAGATTGCGGCTTTCCAGCGTGCACTAACGGATTGTGATTTATTGGATTTAGGGTACGTTGGGGCCCCTTACACATGGTATAAGCGTTCGGATGCTATAGGGACCCGTGTTCGGTTGGACAGGGGAGTCACCAATCTGGAGTGGCGGACCCTTTTCCCACAACACTCGGTTTACCACTTGTCGAGTTCTCGCTCGGACCATGTTCCCATTTTGTTATCCGCAGTTAATCCTTTCGTGTGTGGCCGGGCTAGGTGGCGCCCGATCCCACGATATGACCTTTTTTGGATCCGGGACGAGGAGTTTGAAGATTGTTTTCTGGATTCTTGGCAGGGTCGTGGTACTACGGGGTCGTCCTCCTTTGTTGGGCGAGTAACGCAGGTTCGTCAGGAATTGCGCCAGTGGAGTACTCATAGACACGGGCAGTTGGGCAAACGTATTGCGGAGAATGAAGAGGAGTTACGTAAACTGCGGGAGTCCCCGGGTTATACTGTTCACCAGGAGCGGAGTTTGATGCAACAAATTGATCAGTGGTAGACTATGGAGGAGGAATATTGGCGCCAGCGGGGTCGTAGTGAGTGGCTGGCTATGACGGACAGGAACACCCGGTACTTTCATCACAAGGCAGCCTCGCGACGGAAACACAATACCATACATGTGCTGCATGATGCCAATGGGGTGCCGTGGGAGGAACCGGCTGACATGGAACGGGTGGCAGTTGACTACTTTAGAGGTATTTACTCCTCTAACGGCACAAATATAGATCTTGAGGGGCTACAGTTTGCTGAGCTTTATTTGGGTCGGCGGCAAGGTTTGGAGGCGCCTTTTACGCGGGATGAGATTTTTCGGCAATCTGAAAGCTTGACTACAGGCGAAAATCTCCCGGGCCAGAATGTATGCACGTTATCTTTTTGCAGAAATTTTGGGGGATTGTAGGTGATGATGTTGTGACCGTGGCGCTAGATGTTCTGAATCATGGGGCCTCGTTAGGTGCGATCAATGAAACTTTTATCTGTTTGATACCTAAGGTAGCTACTCCTACAATTATGACTGAGTTTCGACCGATTGCGCTATGTAATTCTATCTATAAGCTCATCTCTCGAGTGATCATTAATCGGCTGAAGGGGGTGATTGAGGATGTTATCTCGGGTAACCAGAGTGCGTTTGTGTCAGGCCACCTCATCACGGATAATGCAATAGTTGCTTTTGAAAGTTTTCACTCTTTGCGGGCAGGTGCGCCGGGTTGCCATAATCACGCGGCCCTGAAACTGGATATGGCCAAGGCCTTTGATCGGGTTGAGTGGCCATACCTTTGGAGTGTTATGGGTCGTATGCGTTTTCCTTTGCCATTTATTGACTTGGTTCGCAGATGCGTCACGAGTGTCTCCTTTCGCGTCCTGATTAATGGCAAGCCTAGCTTGCAGATCTTGCCTACACGGGGCATCTGCCAAGGTGACCCGCTATCGCCTTTTCTCTTTATCATTTGTGCGGAGGGGTTCACGGCCCTCTTAGATGACTATGTGCGCTGAGAGGCTCTTCGGGTATTAGCTTTGGAGTGTAGGTGTGGGTCACTTTGTCTCCCACCGCTCTTTCTTGATGATTGCATGGTCTTTTTTGAGTTATCGGATCGGGTAGCGGAGACATTGGTGGATTTGTTTACTATGTATGAGGCCCTTTCTGGACATGCCATCAACTTTCATAAATCGAGTTTGTATTTTTCGGAAGCAGTCTCTATGGAGCTCCGAGAGGCGGTTTCTGCTATGCTTCAGATTCCTTTGGGAGATGGCTCTGGCAAGTATTTGGGGCTGCCGTTTGTGATCGGTCGCAATAAACGTCAGGTGTTTGAGTTTTTGAGGGATAGGATTAGTAAGAAGGTGGCAGGGTGGAAGGATAAACTGCTTAATTTCTCCGGCTGGGAAGGAGGTCTTCATCAAATCAGCACTACAGGCCATTCCCACATATGTTATGCAGTGTTTCAAGGTCCCCACCACACTGGTATGAGAATTGGAAAAGCTGATCAGGGGGTTTTTCTGGGGCGACACGGAGTCGAGGCGACAGATACATTGGAAAAATTGGGAGGCATGTTGTCTGCCTAAGAATCTGGGCGGTCTAGGATTCAGAGACTTAGAATGTTTTAATCTGGCTTTGCTGGCCAAACAGTCATGGAGGATCATGTCCTCTCCGGGGGCGCTGGCGGCCCAGGTGCTCCATGCAAAGTACTTTGAAGAGGGCACCATCTTGTCGCTAGCCAGGATCCCGGCCGTCGTTTATGTGGCGTAGCATTTTGGACGGGAGAGATCTGCTTCTCAGTGGGATGCGATGGAGGGTAGGCGATGGGGAGTATGTATTTGTGTTTTATGACACGTGGACGGAGCGGCGACCGTCCTTTCGAATACCTCATACCGGTCACTCTCTCCCGGTTAATGCAAAGGTTTCATCTTTGTTTATCCCACACACGCGTCTTTGGGATGCCCCTCGCATCCGGGAGCTATTCTACCCTTGGGAATCAGATGCTATTCTAGCCACATCGGTTGCCTCAAGGGCTCACTTAGATCGGCAAATTTGGGATTATGACCATAAAGGAGTTTACCTTTGTTAAGTGCAGGTACTTCTTGGTGCTCTCGCTTTATCGGCCTACATTAGTGGCGGGGCCGGGACCGGATGGGGTTGACCGGGTTTGGCGACGGTGTTGGCAGCTTTTGGTCCAGCCTCGTATTCAGCATTTTTTATGGAGGTGCCTTCATGACTGTCTGGAAATTGGTCAGGGCCTTATGCGGCGTAATCTAGGGACATGTACTTGCTTGGCGTGTGGAGAGACTTTGGAGACCCTACGGCATGTTTTGTTTGAGTGTGAGATGGCGGATCGAATTTGGCAGGCCTCTCCCTATTATGAGGTTTTAGGGTATCTCCGTATCTCTTCCTTTGTGGATTTTTTCTTGCGCCTCTTAGCTGAGCAGGGGGTATCGGACAGTGTGCGGGTGGTTGGTTTGATGTGGGGGATATGGAAAGCTCGTTGTTCGGTAGTGTTTGATGGACAAGCAGTTTATGTGTCGGCTGTGTGTGCTCGCTCTTTGGCAGTGACTGCTGAGTACACGGAGGCTCTGGTCGCTTATCGAGTACTGGGGGTGCCCCAGCACCTAGCGGCTTCTTGGGTTCGCCCACCACATGGGGTAGTAAAATGTAATGTTGATGCTGCGGTACGTGATGATCGTGCAAGTGTTGGGCTGATCTTCCGGAATTCTGCTGGGATCGTTTTGCACTCTGTGGGCTTTCCATTTGATGGAGGGGGTCGGCCGGAGTATATGGAGTTGCGAGGTATTCACCTGGCGATGGAGGAGGCGCAGCGATTGCATTTACTGCGGGTGGAGGTGGAAAGTGACTGTTTGGCTTGTGTGCGGCAAGCCGCCAAACACTGTGGAGGACATCATTTGCTTCATGGTCGTTTTCTACAAGATTGCTTAGCACTGCTTCCTAGTTTTGATTCCATTTCTTTCTCTTTTGTTCGCCAGTATTGGCAATGTGCACTGCAAGATCTTCTTGCTGCGTCATTCTTTGTCTCTATTAGATGTAACCTCCTGAGTGCGATTTGCCTCACGATGATGTTTACAGCGCGCGTGTTATGCGGACGTTAATTAATAAAACCGTTTCTTTTTCAAAAAAAAAAAGACCTGGATATCTCTTGTTTTATTTATTGAACATCTTTTAACACGGCAAAGATCTTAGCATAATTTTTTTTTCTAATTTTATTCTTTTATTTTATTTTATTTTGTTTATTTTTCTGCCCAAACTTTGGTCGTAATGCATTAAATGTGCTTTTCCGACTAATATGTGATCTACAAAACACTCAACATCTTACTCAAATTAAGTCACAACAGAGGGAATTTATACAATTGAAGGTCCTTTCTATTAAACCAGAATAGGCAATGGTGTGGTCTATAGCCGTGAAGAGGACATGCAGCAATTGGCAAATGAATATTTTGTAAGTCTCTTTACTACTCAGCTTGGCTCAAATTTGGACATTAATGAACTTCATTTCAATAAATTATCAATCTCCATGAAGCAAAGATTGGCAAAACTTTTTTTGAAGAAGCTTAAACAAATGCATGCCAAAAAATCCCGGGGCCAGACGGGTGCATACAGTAGCGGATCCAGAAATTATACTGAGTGGGGTTCGTAAATATTTTACAAAGTAAATAATGTTTTTCACGGGGTTTAAAATATTTTTTTTATAGGTAAAATGTAGAGTATTCTTATTTTTAGCGAGATCCGCGGACCCCATTTACTTCAATGTGCATCCGTCTCTGGGTGCATATGCTATTTTCGTAGAAATATTGGCACATTTTCGAAGCCGATATGATGAAAGTTATCCTAGGATGTCCAAACGAGGGGAAAGACATGGCAGACATCAATGGAACATTCATTTCTATCATTCCAAAAGTGAAAGAAGCCGAGACTATGAAAGACTCTCGGCCTATATCACTGTGTAATTCGGTATTTAATGTAATTCGGTATATAAAGTACTCTCATAAGCACTAGCCAACCGAATAAAAATGTTCTTGAACGAGCTCATTTCTGAAAATCAGTCGGCCTTTACTCCCGGAAGGTTAATTTCTGATAACATTATAGCAGCGTGTGAGGTTTTCCATTCAATGTGAAGGAGCAACTGGATGTTCTGAACATATGGCATTAAAATCGGACATGATCAAGGTCTTTGATCGAGTAGAGTGGGCATTCATTAAATCCATTACGGAAGCGATGAACTTTCCCTCCAACATTATTGACCTTGTTTTAAATTGTCTCTCAAGTGTCTTTTCAGGTATTGATTAACAGAGAACCGGCACCATCTTTCAGCTCCACAAAGGGAATACGCCAAGGGGACCCGCACTCGTCGTTTATTTTTGCCCTTTGTGCTGAAGGTCTGACTGTTAGTAATACCATCCGCAACGTAAGCGATTTAAGGATCTAGATCTATAAAATACACTTAATAAAATAACTAGATCTATATCTACAAGGGGGTTGTAGATCATACCTCTTGGATCTCAAAATCCAAGTTGAAGAACCGCAATAGAAAGATTGCAAGAAGATGTGAAGAGCACCACGATCTTCCGTACGTGTGATCCAAGCAACTCCCGGTGGAAGGAAATCCTCGTCTCGAATCCTTCCGATATGCTACCCGGAAAAACCTCCAAGATTTTCCCTCAACCCCTTGGCCGAAATTTTCTTCTCCTCTCTAAGAGGTAGAAGTTGAATTTTGTGTGTATAAGGCTTGGGAGAACTCTCTTTATAGAGGAGAGTAAAACTTAACCTCCAAGGATTTTTATTTTGCAAATAAATAATCCAATAAATAAAAATAATTCCATAATATTCTAGAACAAATCTAGAATAATATTTATCTTTATTTCTTTCCATAAATATTTATCCAATAAATATTTTGTGCACATGTCTTATTAATACACAAGAAAACTAATTTCTTGCTCACTAATACATGCTTAGGCCGAAATTTGCCTCTTGTGACCTAGTCACAACAATTTAGACTAACACACCAAATCTGGGCCAAGATTATGAAAAAATATCTTTTTCACATATTTAATTATTTAGCCCAACTAATTTAATAGTCCACTAAACAATTAATTCATATATCGTTTTAATAAAGTCCAACAAGAACTAAATTAATATTATTAGGATTCGACGTCCGAGAATAGCTATGCTATATAGGAGGCATGTCGGGGACCATGGACTAATAATCAGCGGCTCCGATAAATCAAATAAATAATTATCTTATGAACAGAATAATTATATTCGATAAATCAATCACATGAATATGCCACCATAATCCCGTGACTGCACTCCTCCGATTATGAGATTATATTTATCTCCTCACGAGAATAATAATAAGCGCCCATTGATATAATCATTACATATGGATTAATCCTCCATAGATATTCATTCTAAATCGGGAAGTTACCGTTAACCCTTTTTAGAACATCTTATCCTTATTTACCATTAACCCCTAGTGATCAATTAATTCATACAACTCATTTGGTAGCTAATCGGTGCAATATGAACTCGCGATCGATCGGTTTCTAGGATTAACAAATAAGTGGAGCTGTTTCATCTACTTCCATAAATGGAAGGAATGGATTCAGATCTGTGATAACACGGACTACTCACTCAATCCAAGACAATGCCAAGATGAGGTAATTCGGACCACGCACTCGGTGCAATCCTTAACCGTCAAGTCAAACCTCATAATCGATTCAAGCGGTTGATCGCGATCACCTCAGGATTAAGATATATCCATAAATATGATCATCCATTGATTCGATAAGACTTCTCGATTACGGAATTATATCGTGAACTCTAATCAAATCGGTCCAAATTTATATGGTATATCTATCATATATAAATGCCCCACTAGAGTTCTCTTAACCGAAAGCCCGGATAAGACAATCACACCTATTGTGTTGGGTGCATTAATAGCACGTTAAATGAGAGACCCGATACTCGATTAACTTCACTACGGGCTAATTGTATTTTAAGTACATCTTCACTAACTCAATCCTCCCGTGTATATCCCATACACTGAGTTAAGTGATTACATAAACGATATACTTTTGGGTTTTATGTAGTGTAAATACTATTGTCACATCTGTGAATATGAGAATAATAAATATGAATAAAAATATCATTTCATTTATTAAATAAAACAATTACAAAATTGTCTTTCGGGCATCACACCTAACAATCTCCCACTTGCACGAAAGCATGTGATTAATTGTTTTAGAGCACACCCTATTATTTAAAACTACAACAAACTACATCTCCCACTTGCTCTAAAGCAATGTAGACCCATCCCATATTCTAGTACCCATTAAGCATATCATAACCATTTCAGATTCCCAAGTACACTCCGAGTATGCCGTCGTAGGATAGGTCAGTGACTCGGGGAGTACCTACATTTAAATGTCATGGGTCTTAATAATTAGTCAGGTTGTCGGCTCGAGACGATCCGTAGAATCGAAACGTTACCGGTCCATCTAATCATGTGGTACTTTCCCAATATGCTTTTGACCTCTTAGTGATTTCGAAAATCCTTATAAGCTACCCTTTCATTGTGTGCACAATGATGTGGTATCGGCTTCCATATCTAGAATCACTCCCAGATAGGAAAAGGAAATCTTTAAGCTATATCGCCTCTCTAGCTACTACAAAAGCCGCTAATCACCCAACTAGTTAAAGTCAAGTTGGCATTGCTGGATTCCTCCAGGCAATAGCTTCAACACAAGAGTAAACACTGAGCCCGAGATCGACTTAACGATCATCCTCAATCTGACTTAAAATCAAAATCAGTGTATCACACATATCCAAGTTCACACATGAATATGTCCGCATATTATTCCTCGTTCTCTTCAAGATACTAAAGGACACACTAAACTTGCTTTGTTAACCACCGAATCTAAGATTCGATCAAAGTTGACGTTCATAACCTGACCATCTCTTACTAGAAAGAGAATCTATCCCATTTCTCTTGATCCGAAGATTTAGAGAGTCATTCCTGAGGCATAGGGTAGAACTTCCTCGTTGAATATTGCATACACAGATGCATCATCTTAACCAATAAGATGGATGGGAAACCAGTGACTGATTCTAATGAATTCGACTGAGTCAAACTCTTAAGAATGTTGTCCAAACCTCTGTTGCAGAGACTTGTGGTATTGTCAGATTCTAGCTTCAGATAACACACCCATGTTGATTCCAACTGGTGCAGTGTTATCCTTCACAAACACTAATGTATATATTCACTACTGTACTAAAATTGATATCCAGTCTACAAAAAAACACTTATCAATATTCTGGTCAAATCCACATATTGTAGAAATATATGACTTCCAATGACCGAGAGGTTTTCTTTTTATCCACAAAAGGACATAAGCCTTGATAGTCATCCTGTCATAAGTTCATAAGGCAATACCCTTCTGTTTTGAATGAATCCAGACTCCGTTTGTTTGGCAAGAAAGTCTCAGGGAATCACCCATATTTTCTGCTTTTGAACGAAATCATGCAATACTAAGTGGTAAGAGAGTCCAAGGTCCGATTAACTCTCTACTTCTTAGGAATTACCCTAGACCACTCAAGGTTTGCTCGAAAGATAAACTTTCCTATTCATTCTACTCTTTTCCGTGTAGATCCAATTACTCCCACTCGGCTGAGACGCGCTCAGGTGGTTCTACAAGAGCATGAAAGTAATCTGAGTACCGAACTTCATTCACAGGGTTATGGCTATTAAACCAACCTCTATTATCAGAATCCTATACTGCTCACAAAAGAGCTATAGGTCATCAATCGATCCTCAGACTACAATGTCCGTAGAAACCGTAATGGGTAATGGATAAACCATACTCCCAATACTTACTGGGTGGATCGAAATTCTGATCTAGTTTAGTAGTATTTAGTGTTATCACCAACAACCGATGTTGGATGTGGTCTGATTTTAATCAATTAGTAACTACCTTGAGTAAACGTACTTCAAGGTTCAAGGATTTGTTGTTCATGGACTTTATCAGAAAGGATGCAACAGTATAACTGTCTCTTCCTGATTTCAAGAATCCTATATCTAACCTTTATACTCAATTGGTTAAAAGATATATCACGAATGGTCATTGACCGAACGGATGCGTGAAATTCCCAGTCTTACCTTCAAGCACCGTGTGCTAAATGCTTATATTTATGGAAGTGGGGTGAACCGAATCCACACCTTATCCGTAAATTCCAAAGCATATTCTAGGTAGACTTCTCGGTCTTACATTTCAATGTAAACCGTTATTTCGCTTCTAATATCTTTATTGAGTTAAGCAGTGTATTGTAGCACATCTACAACTATGTAAAGTAATTCAACGGTTTCTCCCTTAGTGAAAGCATTTCACTATGAGGCAAAGCCGAGCATCACCCCAGGACTATGAATGGCCTATTCGAGTATAGAATACTCTATCTCTGTTGAAAACAGAGAAACCTCAAAATATTTTGGATAAACTTTCCGGAGTGTTTGAATAGTTATCATGACAAGAAGTCACTACTCGGAAGCTCCTACTAGCTTGTATCTTTCATCGAGACTCGAAGGTCGTCATGAACAAGCTATGTTACTTCTTTATAACCATTATCCTTTCCCGATTGAAAGGAAACTTATTCATTGAACCTTTGAGACAATATAACCAGATCGAGAAAGGAATCACCTGAGCCGCCTTCATGTCTTGTCTTTTAGGGACTATGCACTAACTATGGAATATGAAAAAGTGTTTATCTAAATATAGAAACCAATTGCTTTTAATAGTTCTTAAGATGTGTTTTATATACATATTTCAAATGAT
This sequence comes from Gentiana macrophylla, assembly GCA_026214975.1. NCBI lineage: Eukaryota > Viridiplantae > Streptophyta > Magnoliopsida > Gentianales > Gentianaceae > Gentiana > Gentiana macrophylla. The sequence continues at coordinate 29,215,877 of CM047810.1, read as the reverse complement.
TCTAAGTGGTTTTGATTTTATCAAACAAAAGTCCGAGTCTTGGATTCGCATTTACAAATGGTATATTCACTTTCTATATCGACAAACAAATTATCGAATGAAGGTAAATCCATTCGTTCAATGAATCTTAAAGAAAATAATTTTTCCGCGATATCCAGGATTGAATCGAGATTCATTTCCTTATATCACTCCCACTATTCTAGATAAAATTAAGCGCCCGTTGTTTACTCTTTTAATCGTTAAATGCACAAACTACCTTGTTCTTCCAAAGAACTTAGCTCGAGAAAATCGCCAAGGATTCATAGGTTGGTGATCCAAAATCACCGCCCTTATCCTATGATTTTGATTAATTAATTTTCGGTTCACCTTTAAGTTTTCTCAGTTTAGATGACTAACACTTTGAGACATTTTCTCCCATTCTTGACTTTCCGTGAATGGAAACGATCTTGAACCGGCCGTTCGTTTGAGTAGACACTACTCTTGAACCGTGGGATGTCTATTTGAGTGTTACTCATGGGGACTTCTCAGATTTTCTAATATACCGGAAAAAACAATAAATCATAACATTAAAGCTCCCACTAGTTTATCGGTTCCAAATACCGCCTAACGAGCAATGCTTTATTTTTATGATTTTCCGATTTTTTCGATTAGAAAATCTTTCGTACATAGTTCCAATGTTTCCAGAAAAACAACAAATCATAGAACTCCCACTAGTTCATCGATTCCAAATATCGTCCACCTAGCAACAATAGCAACATTTCATGACTTTCCGGTTTTTCAATTAGAACGGTTACGCGTGTAGTCAGTTACACATTTCTAATGTTCTAGAAAAACAACAAATCATAAAGCTCCCACTAGTTCATCGATTCCAAATATCGTCCAACTAGTAACACTTCATGATTTTCCGATTTTCCAATTAGAAAATTCCTCGTGTAATCACTATACACTCAAAATTCACTAGAAGAATTTCAAAGTCCGAAATCACCTTTGATCAAACTAAGTTTGTCTTCCGTTTGACACGAATGACACTAGTGACATACCTATATGTCACTCTGGTTTTTAAAAGCTTAAGAGAAAATATCTCTTTCGAAAAATAATTGCATTATCGATTAACTAGTTCAACGTCCTAGTTACTTTCCACTTTTTAACGAAGTCAATACTAGTCAATTATTCATTTTTAAGCAATTTAGTAAGGGATATAATGCTGTAAATAAAATGACATATATTAATTCAAGTTTAACACTACTATATTATTTTATTTTAGGAATTGTAAACTATAAGTAAGTCTACTCTACCATTCCAAGGTTTTAACCTCGCATCTCAGTGCCGCCGTAGGGTAGGTCAAAGAGATGACGGTTAAATCGAGACAATCTCATCAATGAATAACTTGTGAGAATCAAACATCCACGAGAATCGAACATCCCTTTATTCATTGACTACCTTCCTTTTTTAGCCTAGATATTATCAAAAATATCCTTTATGAGTGTGACCTACTATATCGGATCTCTTGAGTACGCCTTGAGTGTGCCGTCGTAGGATAGGTCGGTGACCCGACGAGTACCTGTAAATCCTATCCTTTCGGAGACCAAGCCATGAATGTTGATAGGGGTGAACACCATCCGCAGGGGAAGAAATCAAAGCGCCCGAGGCGTCACCCTTCTCTCACTTACTTGTATCTATAGTAGAGGCCGTGGGGTTGGCCGCCGCCTCCCGCTCTCACTCAATATTTTGGAAGTGGTGGTGGGTTAACTAACCACGTCTTTTGATGTTAACATAAAAGCACAACAAATCAAGGATTCCGAATGGTGTCGGTAACGTAGCAAGCCTACCCGCCCTATCGTTGGAACATATGTGATGATCGGACGAAGTCGGGTCAAGAGAGCCCCACTGAGATAAGAAGGAATCACCCTCCGCCGCTTTGTGTAGCTTAGTCTTGCCGGACCCCGTGCATACATCACACTAGGAGGGTTGAGTCGGTCGAGCCTAGCTCGATTGACCACCCAACCTATAAGCGAACCGTTTTTATCCAAGATTTATTGTTCTTTACTATCATTCAATTTAAGTAGACACTACGAATCGAAAACGTGATCTCGTTTGGGCTTTAAGGCGGTTCACCGAGAACACACACCGAAAGGCTTAACGATTTCATAACCCGTCCTCGGATCTTTAATTAGTTACTAAATTAATTAATTACCACGTATTAATTAAATTTCAACTAATTACGCGAGTTTAATATACATGCCTATTTTAATTACCAAAATTAAAATTCTACATGTATGCATGGAGCGGATTTATGATATGATAAATGTCACTAAGCAATTCGATTTTATATCTATTTTATGATCAAACACATAAAAAATAAAATGCGGAAAATTTAAACACCGAGATGGATCGTTTGGTACTTTCGACTAACCTATTTTCTAAGAAAACGTAAATAAATTCTAAGTCTTCAAATCTTGATCTTCGATCTTGATCTTGAAAACTTTAGGATCTCAAACATTCGATCTTGACACGAACTCGAGCAGCGAGAGAGAAGTAGTAATATACCAATATATTTAAAATATATCTATATTAATAATTGTTTTAAATTTTTTTTTTTTAACTACTCGGCAAAACTTATCCAAAAAAAAAAAGGAATTAAATTTTTTTTTTCTTTTATTAACCGTAGGCCTTGCGGCCAACATAAAAGCATTAGGTTAAAAAAATGAGAGATTTTATGGTGCAACGGTTGTAGGAAGGTTATACCAAGTGGCATACATTAGAGCCTCTCATTTTTACTCTCTTTCACATAATACACTTTTATCGTGTGTGAGAGGTTAGAAATGAGTGGTTGTAATGTATGCCACTTGGTATAACCTTCCTACAACGGTTGTATTTTAATATTTCACAAAAAAAAAAAAAAAATAATTGCTGCCGCAATAAAAAAACGTGTTCTGCCTTGTACTTTTATTTTATTTTATTTTATTATTTTTTTTTTTTTTATTGACCTAATGTAAAAACCAAAGCAGGTTGTTGCATCTACAATCCCAAATTTGTGCCGCATGCAACAAAAATTTTCCGCCGATAAAAAGAAATTTAATTAAACAATTCGGCCTCCTCCCGTTTTACCTTCTTGATGATTTTCAACACCATGATCTTCAACAATATGATCTTCGTCGTCTTGAAAACGGATCAAATAAAAAAAAAACAAAAGGTACTACCTTTTATAATTTTTTTTGCATGACATAAAATAAATTACGCATCATATGCTCAATTGATACTAATCAAAAGAGCTACAAAATAGATCTACGGGTAAACAATACCAACCCCAATCCATCTCTTCAACCAAGACATTCATAACAAAAAAAACTACATGTTTTCTACTCCTAGATCTAATATTTTATACGTATAAATATAGATCACTGCGGCGGCGATACCACTGTTAGTAATATCATCCATGAACTGAAGCGATTTAAGAATCACAGATCTATAAAATACACGTAATAAAATAACTAGATCTATATCTACAAGGGTTGTAGATCATACATCTTGGATCTCAACATCCAAGTTGAAGAACCGCAATAGAAAGATTGCAAGAAGATGTGAAGAGCACCACGATCTTCCGTGACGCGTGTGATCCAAGCAACTCCGGTGGAAGGAAATCCTCGCCTCGAATCCTTCCGATATCTTTCACCCTCGGAAAAACTTCCAAGATTTTCCTCAACCCCTTGGTCGAAATTTTCTTCTCTCTCTAAGAGGTAGAAGTTAATTTTGTGTATATAGCGCAGGAGAACTCTCTTTATATAGTGAGAGTAAAACTTAACCTCCAAGGATTTTTATTTTGCAAATAAATAATCCAATAAATAAAAATAATTCCATAATATTCTAGAACAAATCACAGAATAATATTTATCTTTATTTCTTTCCATAAATATTTATCCAATAAATATTTTGTGCACACGTCTTATTAATACTTGTGTCTGAAAACTAATTTCTTGCTCACTAATACATGCTTAGGCCGAAATTTGCCTCTTGTGACCTAGTCACAACAATTTAGACTAACACACCAAATTGGGCCAAGATTATGAAAAATATCTTTTTCACATATTTAATTATTTAATTTCAACTAATTTAATAGTCACTAAACAATTAATTCACATATCGTTTTAATAAAGTCCAACAAGAACTAAATTAATATTATTAGGATTCGACGTCGAGAATAGCTATCTTTATATAGGAAGCACGTCGGGGACCACTGACTAATAATCATGGCTCCGATAAATCAAATAAATAATTATCTTATGAATGTAATAATTATATTCGATAAATCAATCACATGAATATGCCACCATAATCCGTGATCGCACTCCTCCGATTATGAGATTATATTTATCTCCTCACGAGAATAATAATAAGCGCCCATTGATATAATCATTACATATGGATTAATCCTCCATGATCGCTCATTCTAAATCGGGAAGTTACCGTTAACCCTTTTTAGAACATCTTATCCTTATTTACCATTAACCCCTAGTGATCAATTAATTCATACAACTCACCTGGTAGCTAATCGCTGCAATATGAACTCGCGATCGATCGCTTTTAGGATTAACAAATAAAGGAATCGTTTATCTACTTCCATAAATGGAAGGAATGGATTCCGTATCTGTGATAACACGGACTACTCACTCAATCCAAAGACAATGCCAAGATGAGGTAATTCGGACCTACTGACTCTCAGTGCAATCCTTAACCGTCAAGTCAAACCTCATATCGATTCAAGCAGTTGACTGCGATCACCTCAGGATTAAGATATATCCATAAAACAATTACAAAATTGTCTTTCGGGCATCACACCTAACACTGACAGCCTTATTGAATAAAGAGCGGGATGAATGCCTCATTGAAGAAGTATCGTTTGGACGTGGATCATTAACATTGACGCACCTTCTTTTTGCCCATGACAATATTCTATTCTTAAAAGCAAGTGAGGAAGCTGCACTTAATTATTATGAAAAATCTTCTTATGAAATGTTATCTGGGCAAGCAATTCATTTCGGCAAAAGTAGTGTTAACATGATTCGAAATGTATTGTGTTTCATTGATTCAATGTGGTTACTGAAAGTACAAATATATAATGTTCGGTAACTTAGTCAATAAGTCACTACAAGATAAATACGACATGAATAATATTTAAAATAAGTATTAATACTCAAACAAATACTCAAACGAGATTATCCTCGACACGCCCCTTCAATCCCGTGGGAAGTGCTGGACACAGAGATTGGCCTTCAAACTTGTAAAACGAGGCTGAGCCAATGGCTTGGTGAGGAGATCGGCTAATTGATCTTTCGAAGTGACGAAGGAGATAGCGAGCTTGCGGGCAGCAACCAATTCACGAACGTGATGGAAATCGATCTCTATGTGTTTCGTGCGGGCGTGGAAAACCGGATTATGAGCAAGGTAGGTGGCCCCGATATTATCACACCAAAGGGTAGGCGGAGAGGAGAGAGGAACCTGCATATCACGAAGAAGGCTGCAGAGCCACCGCATTCGGCGCGATATTAGAAAGTGTCTTATACTCAGCTTCAGTGCTACTTTTGGAGACGGTCAAGTGCTGCTTAGAGCACCAACTAACGAGATTATCCCCGAGAAAAACACAATACGCCCCAACAGAGCGACGATCATCACGGTCAGCGGCCCAGTCAGAATCAGAGTAAGCCTGTAGAGTGAGAGAGGAACGGCGAGTGAAGAAGAGACCATCCGAGATGGTGTGCTTGAGATACCGGAGAATGCGCTTAACAGCGACCCAATGGGCTTCAGTAGGAGAATGCATGTATTTGCTAACTTTATGAACTGCAAAGGCTATGTCAGGCTGCGTGAAGCTAAGATATTGCAAACCGCCTACAATGGTGCGGTAAAGAGACGGGTCAGAGCAAGGAGGTCCATCATCAAGAGTGAGCTGGGTGGAGGCTGACATAGGTGTCTGACAAGGCTTAGCCTTATCCAAAGAAGCATGCTGTAAAAGCTGAAAAATATACTTGCGTTGAGTGAGGCATAAACCATCGGAGGTGGGGAGCACCTCAATACCAAGAAAGTAGGACATCGAACCAAGGTCCTTAACCGGAAAGTGCCGACCAAGATACGAGATAACCTGCTCAATAAGAGAAGACGAAGAGCCAGTAATAATAATATCATCCACATAAATAAGAATAAAAACACGAGCACCATCACGAGAGTATATGTATAAAGAGGTGTCAGCTTTCGAGCCGACAAATCCAAACCGAGAAAACCACACACGAGGGGCCTGACGAAGGCCATAGAGACTGCGGCGAAGGTGGCAGACAAAATCAGGATAATCAAGGTGAATAAACCTTTCTCTGATACCATAACATGATTCGAAATGTATTGTGTTTCATTGATTCAATGTGGTTACTGAAAGTACAAATATATAGTGTTCGGTGACTTAGTCAATAAGTCACTACAAGATAAATACGACATGAATAATATTTAAAATAAATAATAATACTCAAACAAATACTCAAACGAGATTATCCTCGACAAGTGTTTACTTTGCGAAACAAGTCTCGGCCTCGGACCGCCAGCTGATATACGACTAACTCGGAATAGAAAACAATGAAGGAAATGGGAAATACTTAGTATCAAGTTTTAGAATAATCGTATTTTTTTTCATTAATTCAACCGAATGGAATGTGTACAATTATATAGCCCTTTATAACTTAGGCTCCAAGTAATAATTAAATAAATACAATAATAAGATAAATATTCAAACATCTAGATTATTCTCGACAAGCTCCCGCAATCCCGTCGAAAGTGGCTGAACACAGAGATTGGACTTCAAACTGGCAAAACGAGGTTGCGCCAACGGTTTGGTGAGGACATCAGCTGACTGATCCTTCGAGGAGATAAAAGAGATCCCGAGCTTGCGAACTGCAACTAAGTCGCGAACATGGTGAAAGTCGATCTCTATGTGCTTCGTGCAGGCATGGAACACCGGATTGTGAGCAAGATAGGTGGCGCAAATATTATCACACCAAAGAGTAGGCGGGGAAGATAACGGAACCTGCATCTCATGAAGATGACTGCAAAGCCACTGAAGTTCAGCAGTGGCGTTAGAAATAGTCTTGTACTCGGCCTCAGTGCTACTCTTTGAAACAGTCAAGTGTTGCTTACGCCAACTAATGAGATTCTCACCAAGGAAAATACAATATGCCCCAACGGATTGGCGATTATCACTGTCAGCGGCCCAATCAGAGTCAGAATAAGCCCGGAGCGAAATAGAGGGCCGGCTGGAGAAGAAGAGCCTATCAGATATGGTGTGCTTAAGATTGCGAATGATACGTTTAACGGCAACCCAGTGAGCTTCGGTAGGCGAATGCATGTACTTACTCACCTTGTGGACCACGAAGGCAATATCAAGACGAGTAAAACTGAGATACTATAGACCGCCAACAATAGTACGGTAAAGCGACGGGTCGGCGCAGGGGGGACCATCATCAAGTGTAAGACGGGTAGAGGCCGACATAGGCGTCTGACAAGGCTTGGCCTTGTCCAGAGAGGCACACTGCAGAAGCTGAAAGAAATACTTACGCTGAGTGAGGAACAACCCGTCGGAGGTAGGAATCACCTCAACCAAGAAAATATGATAAAGAACCAAGGTCCTTAACAGGAAAGTGCCGACCAAGATAAGAGATAATCTGCTCAACAAGAGAAGACGACGAGCCAGTAATAATAATATCATCCACATAAATCAGAATATAAACACGACACCATCACGAGAATAAATATATAATGAGGCGTCGGCTTTGGAGCCGACAAAGCCAAACCGAGTCAAGACATCGGTGAAACGAGAGAACCAAGCATGGGGAGCCTGACGAAGGCCATAAAGGTTGCGGCGAAGACGGCAAACATAATCCGGATAATCAGGGTGAACAAATCCATGGGGCTGCTGCATATAAATGGGCTCAGATAAATGCCCATGGAGAAAGGCATTTTGAATATCTACCTGGCGAAGAGACCAACCCTGCAAAACGACAAGGGACAGAAGAAAACGAATAGTAACCGATTTAACGACCGGACTAAATGTGTCAGTGAAATCAACCATTCGTCCTGATGAAAACCCTTGTCCACAAGGCGGGCCTTGTGACACTCAAAACGCCTATCAGCATGAAGCTTAGTGCGATAAACCCATTTATTGCCAACAATATTCATACGAGGATGCGGAGGAACAAGATCCCAGGTCTGGTTGCGCAACAATGCGTCAATTTCCTCTCTCATAGAATTATGCCAATTCGGGTGTTTGGAGGATTCAGTATAAGAAGTAGGGTCCAGGGATTCGGTAGAAGCAACAACGGCTTTAGGAAGCGGGTAACGGATAAAGTCAGGCCGAGAGATAGGTTTGAGGGAGTTGGTTTTGGTTCGAGTAACCATGGTATGAGTGGGAGGATGTGGGGAGAGAGACGAGTATGGAGAGGCCGAGGCCGAAGTGGAAGCAGGGGAGGTGGGTGAGGAAGGCTTGGGAGCGAGAGCCGGGGGGTGAGGCCGGGTTGGATGGAGCCGGCATGGGAGGTGGATTTTGTGTAGGTGCTGGCAAAAAGACAGGAAGCGGGACAGTGAGATTATCAGGCATGGGTTTGGTGGGCGAAGGTGTATAGGAAGACGGATTCATCGAAAACCACGTGGCGAGCAATATAGAGACGGTCAGAGGCAAGGTCCAGGCATTTGTAACGGTGGTGGGAAGGACTATAGCCGTGAAAGATGCAAGTTTTGGAGCGGAAATCGGTTTTGTGATGGTTGTAAGGATGGAGATAAGGCCAGCACACACAACCAAAGACGCGAAAGAATGTATAGTCAGAGGACCGATGGTAAACCATTTTGAAGGGAGACTTATCCTTGAAGACTTTGGTAGGAAGACGGTTGATGATATAAGTGGCGGTGATGAAGGCATCCTTCCAATAGGGAAGTGGAAGGTTAGATTGGGCAAGAAGGGAGAGGCCGACCTCAACAATTTGGCGGTGGCGGCGCTCAATGGCACCAACTTGTTCGTGGGTCTGGGGACAAGAAAGGCGATGCCGGATGCCAAGAGAGGTAAAAAGAATAGAAACGCGACGATACTCATCACCCCAATCAGTTTGGATGGACTGTAGTTTTGTATTAAATTGACGTTCAACCATAGCACAGGAAAGATAGTTTCAACATCATATTTATTCTTCAGGGGATAAAGCCATAGATATTTGGTGAAGTCATCCAGAAAACTGACATAATAACGGGAACTGTAAATTGAGGGCTCAGTACATGGGCCCCAGACATCGGAGTAAACCAAGTCCAATAGGGCAGTAGAAGTAAACTCTGAAGTGTATAAAGAAAGACGGTGACTTTTTGCTAACTGACACGGGGCACAAACAGACGGAGATGCCTTAGTATGAGTTAAAGTGGGAAGGCTTTTTAAGGCTTGACGGAGTACGGAATAAGAACAGTGACCGAGACACTGATGCCAAGTGATGAAGGAGGTGGTGGAAGAGGCCAAAGCTTGAGTAGGAGCATGAGGGTGAAGCGGGATGGAGAAGTGATATAAGCCATCTTTTACAAAACCCCTAAGGTGGGTGTGGCCGGAGTAGTCTTTTACAAGAAAGTAAGACCCATAAAATTCAAAGTACGCGGAGTTATCCGAAGAAAATTATGTACAGATAAGAGGTTTCTAGTGATGGAAGACGTAACAAGAATATTAGATAAATGAAATGACTGGGAAAGGGAATCTAAATTAGAAGAGCCGTAATGAGTAATAGGTACCGTCACCTACATGCACTTTGTCGGGCCTGGCATAAGGTGTAGATGAGAGGGTGAGATTGCGACGGTCATGAGTGAGATGATGAGTGGCACCAGTATCCGCAATCCATTCAGAACTAGAACGTGTGTATAAAGAAGCCGCGTATGACTAGGAAGTCTGAGGTGGTGGTGACCGAGTGGACGAGTGGCGAGAGGAACCATAGTGGTCGGGACATAACAGAGCAATATGGTTGGCCTGATAACAAATTTGACAAGAAACATGCGCAACAATATGATGGTAGCCATGCCCCCATTATCGAAGAAAATCCGAACCATAGCCACTGTTTCGTTGATCTGCCATTGAGGGAGAGCAGAGGTGGGAGTCGTGGGAGACGTTGATTTGACAAAAATAACACCAAAACGCAGCAGTTTGGTCGTGGAACAATTCAGAAAACTTTAAATGTTCAAAAAAAAAATTCCACCGTTCATATTTTAGAAAACGGAGAGACGAACAAGCCCTCCAAATTTCATCACGATCAGAGTTTGTTTTGATATTCGATCGTCGCAAGAAAGGTTCAGGTGAAACACCAAATCATAGCAGTTCGGTTTCAGGATGATTCAGAGAAATTGAACCGTCCAAACGTCAATTCCACCATTCAGATTGTAGAAGAGAGTGATAAGAACAAGTCCTCAAAATTTCGTCACGATCGGAGTTTGTTTCAATATCCGATCGGCACAAAACGTACTGTTGAAACACCAAATTACAGGTACAACAGTTCGGTTTCGGGATGATTCAGAGAAATTAAACCGCCCAAACGTCAATTCCACAGTTCAGATGGTAGAAGAAAGTATTACGAACACACCCTCAAAATTTCGTCACGATCGGTGTTTGTTTCGATATCCGATTGTCGCTGGAAACGTTCTGCAGATGCACAAAAAAAGCTGCGATTTTATTTATTTAAAGAAAGGAGTTAGGGTTTAGGGAAGGATTGACATAACGAGAGAGAGAGAGAGAGAGAGAGAGAGAGAGAGAGAGAGAGAGAGAGAGAGAGAGAGAGAGAGAGAGAGAGAAAATTGAGATGCTCCGATATAATATCAAGGTTTAGAATAATCGTATTTTTTTCATTGATTCAACCGAATGGAATGTACAATTATATAGGCCTTTATAACTTAGGCTCCAAGTAATAATTAAATAAATACAAATAATAAGATAAATATTCAAACATCTAGATTATTCTCGACACTTAGGACTGCCATTTCTTATCAGGAGATCAAAAGCCGAAATCTTCAATTTCTTGAAGGATAAGGTGTGGAAAAAAAAAAGAGTGGATGGAAAGAATAATTTCTTACGCAAGCAGGGAAATAAGTGCTAATCAAGGCGGTCATTCAGGCTATACCAAGTTATGCAATGCAATGTTTTTTATTGCCCAAATATTTGATAAATGAAATCGAAAGAATGATCAGACGATTCTTCTGGGGAGCTAAAGACGGAGAGCGGTAAATTCATCGGAAAATTTGGGAAGACTATTGCAAAAGAAAGAAAGGCGGCTTGGGATTACGAGATTTGGCTAGCTTTAACTTGGCCATGCTCGCAAAACAAGCATGGAGGATTCTTAAGAAGCTAGACACCTTCGGCCCAACCGACTTCTACATGCAAAATATTTCCTTAACGGGGACTTTCTTGATGCTAAATCTAGTTCGGGATCTTCCTTTATTTGGCGAAGTATCATCACTGGCTGAGGTATGCTACAGGGAGGCTTAAGATGGAGAAGCGGTTAACGTTTTTCAAGATCCTTGCTTTCCTAATCTTACTAGTTTCACGAAAATTTTGGAAAATACGGATGAAGAAACAAAAAAAAGAACATAAAAAAGAAACGGATAAAAAAGAAGAGAACAAACGACAAGAGCAAATCCGGGCAGATATAGCTGAAGCATGGAATAGTATTCCAATTACAAGAAAAACAAGAAGGTTGATACTAATAACTCAATCGAATTCGAGAAAATATATTCTATTGCCTTCATTGATAATAGCAAAAAATATTGGACGTATGATTTTGTTGCAAATTCCGTCATTGACTAAAGTTTAGATGAAATGAAGGTAAAATAGTTGCTAAGCCCGGGACCGAGATGGAATGCGGAACTAGTAACAGTAATTTTCCCGCAATATATAGCGGAAAATATTCTCTAAATTACTCTCTCGACATAGCCGAGACCTGATAATTTAATTTGGCACTTCACTTCCAATAGGACTTATACAGTTAAATTTGGCTACCACTTAGCTCCCCAACTCCTCTGCCAATGCACGAACAACAGCTAGCTAGAACAAATTATGGTCCCTAAAAATCCATCCCAAGGTAAAACTTTTCTTGTGGTGTGCGTGCAACAACAACCATGTTCATTTGAAGCTTTATAAGCGCGGAATCACGATGGAAAATGTGGCATTTGCAAGGGCGCCAGAGAGAGGCAGAGAGCAACTTTGCATAATGCATCTTTGTTTATTAGTCAACCTGTTGGGAAAACGCCATGGTAACAAGAAAATTATCGCAAACACCCACAAATATTTTCCCACTAGTAGCGTTTAACGGAATAGAAATACTAGTAGAAAGCCACGTAGTGAAATAAAGCGGAATAAAATAACACCAGAATTTTAACGTGGAAAACCCCTCTCAATGTGAGAGAGTAAAAACCACGAGGCCGGAGCCCACAAAATCTCCACTAGTCAGTAAATAAGAGATACAAGTGTTCCACGTACAACAACTCAAACTACTCCAAAGTACCAATAAAAATACAAGAGTATAAGAGTTGTGGAAAGATGTCACCAAAATAATAACAGCCCAATCTATGAAGAACCGTGTACAATTTGCCACTCCGGTATACGAACCAACCAACCAGATTGAAGTAGAATGAGCGTCGAACAAGTACCGAAAAATATCACTCACTGTTGGACAACAATTTGACACACACTTTTCACTCTATTTTACACAATCGACTAATTTCACATACTCATTTTCGCCTTTCTCTCTTTGCAGGAAACTTGGAGTTTTGTCTTGCCATTTTACAAAATGCTATTTGCTACCTATTTATAGAATAAAGGAGTAGGTGACATTGTTGAAAAAACCAAAAAAAATAAAAGTCAAGAAAATGAGGTGCTGTAATTTGGTGACTTTTCGTTTTCAACAAAAACAGCAGCATGCATTCCTTTCCATATATAGCCCAACTATTCATGTAGTCAGTAGTTGACTACAAACAGTGATATCCAACAAATCTCCCCCTCACTGTTTTGTAGAGGAATTTGCCATTCCCGCAATAGAATGACATATCTCATGCTTCTCCCTTGTCAATACTTTTGTCAACATATCTGCACCATTATTATCTGTATGAACTTTCTCAAGTTTCAGTAGCTTACAATCCAACACATCACGAATCCAATGATAACGAACATCAATATGCTTGGACCTCGAATGAAAGGCTGCATTCTTGCCAAGATGAATAGCACTTTAGTTATCACAAAGCAATACGTACTGATCTTGCTTCAAACCAAGTTCTCGGAGAAACTTTTTCATCCACAACAACTCTTTGCATGCTTCAGTTGCTGCAATAAACTCGGCTTCTGTAGTTGAAAGAGCAACACATTTTTGCAATCTTGATTGCCATGACACAGCTCCCCCTGCAAATTTAATCAAATATCCTGAAGTAGACTTGCGAGAATCAACATCTCCTGCCATATCAGAATCAGTGAAACCAACCAACATAGGTTTTTCACCACCAAAAGTAAGACATAAATCAGTAGTACCCCTGAGGTATCTCATAATCTATTTCACAGAATTCCAATGCTCTCTACTAGGATTAGAGAGAAAACGACTTACCTTACCAACTGCATAAGCTATGTCTGGTCTAGTACAAACCATGGCATACATCAAACTTCCAACTGCTGAAGCATAAGGAACCTTTCTCATTCCTTCTTTTTCGCCATCTGTAGACGGACACTGCTTGATACTTGATGAGGAAAAAATTCACTGTTATTATGATAACATTTTATCCCGTTTCTAATATCATTCTGAGCACTTTTATATCAATTCAAGTCATTAATTCCTAAGTTTCATCTAAATATATAAATAGTAGTTATCATGTAAAATATCGTGTTTTTCTAGGTTTTATACCGGTTTAAGTAATCGGAGTGTCGTGTCGGATTTACGTTTGTTATTTTGTGCTTTATTGTAGAATTATAGGTTGACCAAGACTCCGAGTAACGACATTTTGAAGTATAATCATATCTTTGGAAGGATATAGAAAGTGTCACTAAGTCAAGTGGTCAAGTGGCTAATCGATTCGATTTAGTGGAAATCGAGAAATATCTTCGACGAACGAATGGCCCATCAAAACGGCATTTTTTTGAAGAAGTGTCCTTCATGAAAGTTGTAGATTATTCAACGAGCTTTTCAATGACTTTTGAATCATGTCATTTGGAGATCTACAAGATATGAATTTTAGAAGTTTTATTCCAAAATATATAATTTATATCCGAAAATTGGAAATTAAGTGGAGATGAATGTCATGATTAGGCCGGCCTGGTCCGGCCCCTACCCGGCCCGGTCCGGCCCAAGGAGTTTTGCCTATATAAGGAGCATTCAGAGAGCACAAATCGGTACACCAGAATATATATATATATATATCTCCTTCTTATTTTTCTTTAGTTTTAGGTTGTATATAAGGCCTTATGCCGAAATAAATTTAGTAATAATAGTATCGTTGTAATGCTCGGGAAGTTATTGGAAGTTCGGTGTTGCTGAAATCGTTGTAATATCAAGTTTTTTTTATATGTAATCGAAGATATCTCTGTTATAATAGTAAGTTTGCTTTTGTTTTCTTTCATTATTGTTATATCTATATCTAGCTATTTCTTTCTTGATGTTTCTTGTTTCTTTCATTCTCGTTATATATATATATGTATCTGTAGTAGTATCCATATATAGGAGAATCTAACAAATGATTGGATTTCGGTTTTAATTTGGTTTTAATAGAATTTCTCGCTTATATTGATGTAAGGCTATTATGTAAAACTTCCCGCCATTTTAATCCATGACATGTTGATGAGAACTGTTTATATGGGTAGCTAAACTTTTCATAGCCGAATTATGTAAAAAGCAGTGAAACGCATACTAAAGGAATCAAAGCGGGAGTTGTGTAGCGCGTAATTTTATGTTTTAATGATTAATCCACGCCCTAAAACTTATTGTAAACGTCTTTGAATTAGATTGATCACCTAGTTCACTATCACACACATCGAACCTATAGATGTATTTTGCGGTGAGATGTGGGATAAGCGGGTTTTAGGATCGTTGCGTAGATTCGGCCTAGTTGTTAGGACCGTTTCCAATCTGAGGTTTGTCATTGTTGTTCGAGCGACTCAAGAGCGTAATCATGTTAGGTTAAATCGGTTTCTAAAGGAAAATTGATTAACTTCACATAGGGTGTTGAGCGAGAGTTGTTCAGACCTTAACACCAGAATTAGGAGTTGGCACCCGTGGATGTCGTTAAATTACTTTGAAAAGGTAGGTTGGTTAAAACACGCTCCCTGTCAAGTCTTCCCTTAGGGGTGAAAATAACTCGTTGGATCATAATTCGGCTATACCTTTTAATAACTATAACTACGACCGTTAGTTAATCTTTACCTTTGCATTAGTGTAATATCTCCCTACCATAATCTTGACCTGAACTAAGTTCTACGTCGACTTTGGTACTTAAACGCTGTTCCCTGTGGATTCGACCTTGTTATCAATATACTACTGTTGACCCGATACTCTGTCGGTTAAAGTTAGCAGTTAGTTATTTTGCTATCAATACTTAACATGAAATGAGATGCAAGTGGACTAGTGACCGGTTTGGCATCAGTCATGCCAAATCTCTGAAGCACCTTCTTGATGTACTTCTCATGTGACAAATAAATTTTCCCGGCCGCTCTGTCACGAGTAATTTGCATCCCCAAAATCTGCTTTGCATGGCCTAAGTCTTTCATTGCAAAAGACTTACTTAACTGCTGCTTCAACCTGTCAATTCTTGAAGCATTCTCGCCAACAATCAAGATATCATCAACATAGAGTAAAAGAATGATAAAATCATCATCCGAAAAATGCTAATAAACATGCATTGATCGAAGTAGTCTTACAGTAGCCTTGCTCCCCATGTGAGACTCAAACTTTTTGTACCACTTTGCTCAGGCGCTTGCTTCAACCCATAAAGACTCTTCTTCAACTTGCACACAAGATTCTCCTTTCCTTTTACTTGAAAACCCTCGGTTGTTCCATGTAGATATCTTCTTCAAGGTCACCATGAAGAAAAAGCTGTTTTAACATCCATCCGCTCAACCTCTAAATTAAGACTAGCTACCAAGCCAAGAACAGACCGGATAGAGGACATCTTCACAACCGGAGAGATAATCTCACCAAAATCAATGCCCTTTCTCTGACCAAAACCTTTGACCACTAATCTTGCTTTATACCGAGGTGTAGAATTACTGTCTTCGTTCTTAATTCTGAAGACCCACTTATTCTTCAAAGCTTTCTTCCCTTTTGGCAGTCTCACCAACTCAAAGGTGTGATTATCATGCAAAGACTTCATCTCATCTTTCTTAGCATCAAGCCACTTATCTTTATGTTCATCATCCAAGGCTTCATCAAAGCTCTCGTCTCTCCACTATCTGTGAGCAACACATACTCACTCACGGGTATCTAGTGGAAGAACGCCTCTCTATCGGACTTCCGGGAATAATGGTTGCTCCTCCTCTAAATCTTGGTTCATCAACCAACTCATCATAAACATGATCAAGATCAACTGCATCGGGCTCACCCTGATGATTATCATGTACATCAACTGCATCATGTTCCTCTAGTGGTGTAGGAGGAACTATCTCTGACGTAGATGGAACATCATTAGCTCGAGGTGTTGAACTCTTCTTGTCAATATCCTAAGTCTCATTCTCTGCAAACACAACATCTCGACTTCTGATTATTTTCTTATCAACAGGATTATATAGTTTGTAGCCAAACTCATCTTGACCATAACCCAGAAAAATACACTGCTTAGTCTTAGCATCAAGCTTAGACCTTTCATCTTTAGGAATATGAACATAAGCTTTACAACCAAAACTCGCAAATAATGGTAAGATACATCTTTACTCGACCATACCTTCGAGGAACCTCATTCTTCAAAGGAACACATGGAGACAAATTAAGTACATGCACCATTTGTACTCAAGGCTTCACCCCAAAAGGATTTAGGTAATCCCGACTTGTGAAAGCAAACATCCGACTCATCCATTAGTGTTTGCATTTCATTCTCTCCAGCCAATCCATTCAAGCTGCGGAGTTTTAGGTGAGTCCTTTCATGTCTCGATACCTGTTGCTTGCGATAAACATGAAACGGACTAGTGTATTCACCGTCATTGTCTGCTCGAATACACTTCAACTTCTTTCCAGTTCTCTCTCAACCGAGACTTGAAACTGCTTAAAAATGTCCAACACTTGATCTTTTGTCTTCAAAGTGTAGACCCAAATTTTCCTCGAATGATCATCAATAAAAGTCACAAAAAATGGGAACCACCAAGCGCCCTTCTTTTCATAGGACCACAAACATCGAATGTACCAACTCAAGTACTTCGACTTTCTTGAAAGGTGGGTGAGTTTTAAAAGAAACTCTATTTTGCTTCCCTGCAAGACAATGTGCACACTTCTCCAAATGCAAACTGTTTGAACAAGTTAATAGATTTTTCTTGGACAAGACAGTCATACCTTTCAAGCTCATATGACATAACCTTTTATGCCACAACTCAGTCTCATCAGGCGACTCCACTGCATTAGCCATATCAATAACAACTTTAGCTTGAGTCAAGAAAAGTGTAGAGGATTTCATACCTCTAGCAACAACTGAAGACCCTTTTGTGAGTTTCCACGTATCACGAGAAAACGAACTGTCATAACCATCATCACACAGTCTGCCAACTGAAATCAGATTCAACCGGATATCTGGAATATGCTTAACATTTTCGAGAATTAGTCGGTACCGTTAGGCGTCTCCAAACTAATATCTCCAACACCGCACACTTTATAACGTAATCATGTGCCATCCTCACATCACCAAAATCAAGCTGTAGTGTAAGATGTGGAGAATTCTCTTCAAGTAGCATGGGTCGACGCACCACTATCAACGACCCAACCGGTCACATCATACGCAAGATTGACATCATCAACTTCCGAAAAATAAGAAAATCACCGTAAGCGGTATTAATATTGTCTTCTTGCTTTTCATCATTTTTCTTATCATCATTGTCATTATTTTTGTTTTTCTTTTTCAATTTCCAACAGTATCTCTGGATGTGTCCTTTTCTTCTGCAGTGATTGCATTCAAGGTCTTTGTATTTTCCTTTGGATTTGCTTCTACTCGACCTCTATGCTTGGGTGCTCTACTATGACTTCTCCCCGACTCGGTAACGGAACATCGGTCGTGCGAAATACCATATGCTTTCCTTCTGGTTTCTTCTTCCAGAGCATTCGTCTTGGCAAGATCAATGGTCATCATATCATCCGGAGTTGAGTTAGAGAGAACTTCTAAAAGTTTCCCACGACTCCGGTAAAGAGCCGAGAAACATCCATCCCTGCACTTCAGTATCAAACTTGATACCCATAGTAATAAGTTGATTTTGAATACCAACAAAAT
Source organism: Gentiana macrophylla (assembly GCA_026214975.1). Lineage (NCBI taxonomy): Eukaryota > Viridiplantae > Streptophyta > Magnoliopsida > Gentianales > Gentianaceae > Gentiana > Gentiana macrophylla. Next base: position 29,197,400 of record CM047810.1, on the reverse strand, counting down.
TATTCAAATGATCAACCATAGGAGTTCCTTCCTGATATCTTAAATTCATCAACTTATAAATCAAAAGCATCTTATTATTACGATTTTTCGGGCATATAAATCTTGAGCTTTTGCCATAAAAGTTTTAGCATTTTTATCGCCACTTATATGGTTCAAAACATTATCATCAACCCATTGTCTTATATAACCACATACTTGCCTATGTAACAAATCCCATTCAACATCAGTTTTATCTTCGGGTTTTTCTGCATCAAACACAGGCTTGTAGTAATTTTTCACATATAACAAGTCCTCCATTTTATCTTTCCATAAAACATAATTGGACCCATTTAAAGTGATCATCCTATTTAGATTTGCTTCCATTTTAAACAAATCAAATACACCAAAAATTACTTTATCCGACAACACTACTAACCAGGCTCCGATACCACTTGTTGGGGAAAACGCCGCGGTAACAAGAAAAATTATCGCAAACACCCACAAATATTTTCCCACTAGTAAGCACAACGGAATAGAAATACTAGTAGAAAGCCACGTAGTGAAATAAAGCGGAATAAAATAACACCAGAATTTTAACGTGGAAAACCCCTCTCAATGTGAGAGAGTAAAAACCACGAGGCCGGAGCCCACAAAATCTCCACTAGTCAGTAAATAAGAGATACAAGTGTTACACGTACAACAACTCAAACTACTCCAAAGTACCAATAAAAATACAAGAGTATAAGAGTTGTGGAAAGATGTCACCAAAATAATAACAGCCCAATCTGTGAAGAACCGTGTACAATCTGCCACTCCGGTATACGAACCAACCAACCAGATTGAAGTAGAAGGAGCGTTGAACAAGTACCGAATAATATCACTCACTGTTGGACAACAATTTGACACACACTTTTCACTCTATTTTACACACTGACTAATTTCACATACTCTCGTTTCTGCCTTTCTCTCTTTTGCAGGAAACTTGGAGTTTTGTCTTGCCATTTTACAAAATGCTATTTGCTACCTATTTATAGAATAAAGGAGTAAGTGACATTGTTGAAAAAACCAAAAAAAAATAAAAGTCAAGAAAATGAGGTGCTGTAATTTGGTGACTTTTCGTTTTCAACAAAAAACAATGAAGATTCATTCCTTTCCATATATATTTAATTATTCATGTGAAATCGATAGTTACTACTGGCTTGATGATATGCAACACAACCGTGTTTGGGTTCATAGTAAGCAAGTCAAAAGGACGATGTTGAGAGGATCTATGATGGACTTACCAATGGATTATTCACAACATAGGAAGAAAATGATAGCAGTAAAGTGATCTACAACCTTTGGTACTTATGGAAAGCAAGGTGCAATACCATCTTTTAAGGAGAAAACATTTATGTGTCAAGACTTATCAACCAATCTGAAAGTCTTGCTTCCGAAATGAGTTCCCAGCTCAATAAACATGAGAACAGAGCTGGACCTGTGAAATCTGGGACCCAAGATCATTTTACCGGATGAGACCCTATAGATTTGAAGAACATTTTTTTTTTGAGGTAGAGAAACATAAATGATAATTGTAAATAAAAATATTTTATTTCAATTTCATAAGTTTGTCCTAAGGGCCTACATGCAAAATACTATTTCAACACTGCTCTTCTACTTCTCAACAAAAAAGAAAAAAAAACAACAACAACGCTCATCTATTATATTTAGAAGCAAAATCATTAATTAAAGTATAATAATCAACTTCATCAACCATATTCATCTCGATAGATATCATTGCGGGCCCATTCAAACAATCTTGCGACATTGTGCTTTGGAGCTTCAATTTCAAAAAACTTATTTCTCCAGATACAACGATAACCGGAATAGTCAACAAAATTTGGTAAGCGATCTCCGTGTTTGGAAAACTATTAGGATCAATGCTTACAGGTTGTCTAAAACCAAATTGGTGTCGATGAAAGCTTACTATATTTCCTTATATCACTTTTAACACGCCTCAAGTGTGGGTCTCACATATGCCGGCCAACATAAAGACACAAAGGCATATAAAGGGCACATAAGGCAGCAAAGAGAGCCAACACTACTGACAATATAATTGGGGAAGGAGGTCTATAATAAGCCTCGCCAACATAAGACACAAAGGCATATAAAAAGCGCACAAGGCCAACAAAGAGGCCAACACTGCGTGACAATATAATTGGGAAACAATGTTGGAAGCAAGGATTGATCCATGACTCATCCTGCTCCGATAATATATGTGGATCAGCTACTGCAGTTGTCTTAAAAGCCAATTGGTGTCGAGTGAAAAGCATACTATATTTTCTTATATCACTTTTAACAAAAACAACCATTGTGCTGTTTTAAATAATTCAAGACTTGGATGGGTTATTTATTATCCCTTCAAAAAGAAAATCGTGGAGCTAGTGGACTATGGGTTAGGCAATTGTGTAACTAGGTTTTGTTCCAATAGTTAAAATTGGGCTTAAAACGAGTTTTTTTAACAACTAGTATATAAGGATAAAAAATTCATTGGGTTAATAGTATACCGGGGGGGGGGTGCAAGCCTTCTCAACCTTTTCTCAAGCACCTCTGCATGGAAATGAGATGACACATTCTTGGACGACTTCTTGGACAAAGCCGGAAGCAGGGAAATTTAAAATTAACTTTGATGCTTCTGTTGTGGAAAACAAACTATCTGTTGGAGGTATTCGCAAAGTGATGGATGGAAGTATTCTAGCAGCATTCTCATATCCTTTAGAAGGCTGTCACAGTCCTATTCTGGCAGAGGCCTTAGCTTTATATCATTCTCTAACGGTAGCCTCGGCTTATGGATGCAATAACTGCATTGTTGAAGGAGACTGCCTTCTTCTGTTTCAACGTCTTAGATTGCCAACGGAGGACCTTTCTGAGGTTGTAGAAATACTAAAGTCGTGCGAAGATCTTTTTGTTTTATTTAGTTCCATCTGCTTGTTCTTTACGGTTTTGATTTTCTTTCTTTCACAGTACAAGATAATAACACTTAAGCACATATAAGTTTATATGAAAATTAATCGAACATAAAAGGATAGGGTAGGCTTCTCGGTTATTTGGAAAAGTATCTTTGATGCCAATCCAACCATACCCTGAGATCATTCGTTAATACTTACCAATACTACTTTAACTTAAACGGTCTATCTATTTACTTGCCGGACTAGTCCATATTGTAGTGCTCCACCCTTGAAACTTGACAAACTAGTCAAGGTGATCTTAAATTCTTGTAAAGAGATACGAAAGAATGAAAGAAAAGTGAAAGTACAGAAAAAGTATGGTTTATGGTTAATTACTGGGATTATGAATGGATAGTAGACTCTCAAGGGTCCCCCGTCCCAGCATCAGACACCGCTCTCGAAAAAGAATAGGGATAAAGGTTGAAGCCACATAAGCCATGTCCGTGGGATAAAATAGTAGACATTATGGTCTGTCAATAAAGTAATGTTCAGACCCTCCACATTGGGATAACATAAATGTGGCGTAATACTAATGAACTGTTTTGATACACCATAAACGATGTAACATGAAAAGGTAACTTGCAGTATACGGTAAGAAATTACTTATTGCTTATTTGTTGTTAAATTATATGATCGATATCTGCTTGACAAACTTGAATGTTGCTAGTTTTCTTATGCGAAAAAGAACTTGGAAACTTATCATGATCCTAGTACATGGTATAGTCCCTTTGATGCTGTGTTTTCTTAATGAGTTTCAAAACTCACTCCTTAAACGAATTTTCCAAATGAGAAACAGTGTAGTAAACCTAATGAGGAGGAGAGCCGGACCATCTCGTACTGCTTTAAAGGATTTCCGTTATCATAAAGGAGCTAGCTTGGTGGAAATCTGAAAATTCCTCGGGTTTTTCAGATCAGGTCGTTACACATATTCGAAAACGAACAGCACTGTGTATCATCTTCTGGAATCTTCTAAGAATTCAGAGACAGCATTGTCCTGAAAACGATAGATGAAGAACTCCTTCACAAACAGGAGACTTTTTCCATAGAATGTGCAAGACAAAAATTCAGTCAACTGTTGACCACAGTAAGTATATTATAGCGATTGTGGTTGGAACCTGTATTCATTGATCTTTACCTTCTAATTCTAATTAATTTACTGTTTGAATGCTTGAGGATATGACAACATTGGGAAGTTTTTTGCGTAGTGTGTACGCACGTGATACACCGCGCGCGCGTGCCTGGTCTGTCACGATTTCATTCTGTGACTTAACGTGTGCGTGACTCAGATCACAAGATCGTCTTGCGTCGTGTCTCTCTACGTAGACACACATACTATACAAAAACTTCACGACAACATTGGAACAGGAAGTGACAGACATCCTGGTACGTAGTCGATTTAGGTACTACAGTGCCATAGTTGGGCTAAACAATTTATAAAATTGCAGTGTTATTGGTATCTGTAAAGTCACCCACCCACGTCTAAGTAATGTCGCTCACTCGTATAAGTGTGAGGCATAAACGCCTTGTTAATTCGGGTTAATCCTTTTGCACCAAACGGCGAGGACGGCGGTCCAAGAGTTGACCGGTTCAACTCATTTAGCGCACTGCCAGGCCTGCGGGTCGCGTTTGAGAATAGTATTCAGTCCGACCTAAGGTGCACACCGAAGAGAGGCCGAAGAGGTCATTTCTAGAAATCATCTCAGAGGGACGAGAGGCGGGACATGTCCTGGCCAGATCTGGGGCGTTGCCACACTTCGGGGCAATGTTACATCTATTGAGTTTAACTTCGACTTTCAGAGATTGAATGACAATATGATGCTCTGAAATATTGAGTTTAACTTCGACTTTCAGAGATTGAATGACAATATGATGCTCTGAAAATAGATTTGATGCACTGTGATTAACAAACCCTCATATATATATTATCTGTTTGTTTCAACCTGGATATATATGATTGACAGAGAGATTCATGCTAATATATATGCTTACTCCAATATTAGAAAATCAAGGAATAAGTACAGACTCAAAACACTCATATCATAAATTGCTGTTGAGCGTAGACTTTATATAGACTTTTGGGGGTAAACGTATCATTTTTGGATCAAAATATGCAAAGAACAATCACCAATTAAGTAGCAGAAGATGGATGCATGATTTAGGTAGCCATTAATTAAGGTCATGTGTTCTTGGTGGTTGGCATCCAATCTGGTGGACAAAGTCCATTAAACGGCGGTGTTTAACAGCCCACTGCTCAGCCAATTTCTGCTCCTTTATTTCTGCATCTCTCCTTAAACCACTCAATTGTTCCTTATATTCTGCTTCAATTCTATCCATGATAACCTGCTGTTCTTGCCTTAAAGCTTTGATCTTTGCTTCTGTTTCTTCCATCTTCTCTCTCCTCTTACCTGCTTTCTCTGATTCAAGTTGCGATTCTACCCTTTTCAACCTCCATGCTGATTCTTTCTTATGAACTGCCCAAGCTCTTTGCTTTTCTTCTAATTCATTGCAGCACTGCAACACTTCAGATACTAAACCGTTTTCTCCGTGAGTTTCGATTCCGTAAGGTGGATAGCTACTTGAGGCAAAGGAAGGATCAGGAAACGGTCGTCGTTCTAACGATTGCAACCACGGGATGGCGGTGGCGGTGGATGATGGCGGCGGTGGTGGGACTGTTGAAGGTGAAAGAGTTAAGGTCACAGAAGGCGATGATGATGGCACTGTCATTGGTTTAGAAAGCCATGGAGGCAATAAATTTGGTGGTGTAGAAGATGGATCACCATGAATGAAATCTCTATTGGAAATATCCATGACAAATTTCTTGAAAAAGCTAATTTTATTTAAAAATTTCAGGGATTCTCTCTTTTTTTATTTCCTCTTTGAGCCCTGCTGCAGGTCACAACTCACAAGCAAGAAAAAACAAAAGAGAAGTAAAAGATTATAAGCAATTAGTACATGAAAGAAAAGATACACCTCAGAAGTATGAATTGAAGGAATCCCAGAAAATTTTTAACCAAAAGAAAAGGAGCCCCTTTGAATTTATTTCAGAGCAAGATCGAAGAGCATTTGTGAAAAAAGGAAGTGCATGGCTTCAATCTTAATTCACACTAATTTATAAAACAAGGGAACTACAACAACAGTAGGATGCAAGTGTAAAAAAATAATACTTATACAGTATAAAGAAAGGAAAAAAAAAAGTTGGGAACAAAAAAAGGCATAAAAAAGCAGGTGGGCGAAGACTAAACTTGGAGATAAATACCCGGCTTTTTAGCTTCGTGTAATAATTAATCAGTGGTCTGGGGTGGGACTGGGTACTGTTAATACAGTAGGAGGAGGTGGAAATGGAATAGTAAACGATGCTAAAATGCAGCACAGCATCAATTCTCCTGTTAAAAGACTACTGCCTTTATTTAAAATAGCGTTAATGATTTTATTTATTGATTGGTACAAGATAATGTCATATGACTAGAAATCTTCAGTCATTCTTTGCTTTTCCCCATGATACTCTAAACCTCTTATACTCATTCCTATGTCCTCCTATGTCTTCGGTAAAAATGGCAGACTGGTAAATGGGCAGTGTTATAGTAATGATCGGACTGAGGTGAAATTTGGAGGTTGGAGGTTGGATTCCCCTATATGACGACTTCTTTCCAGTATCATGATATAATGGCGATCCTTCGACTCAACCACTGATGCACTTCGATTAACATCTCCACTCATTCCGTGGGATAGGGGAGTGGGGACCCTTTTGGTTAGAGTTTAACCTTTTTTTCTTATTCTCATTCCTATTTCGTCCCAAAAATATAAATTCATTTAGTTTTTTGTCTTTGTCCTTAATATAAGTGTAACGTCATATTTCCAGACATCGAGTCATTATTCGGATTAAAACCCCCCGTCATGCATCTATTTTTATTAAAAGAATATATATACGTAAGCCTGTATGACAACGTTATCAGAGTTTAAAGAGGAAATAATAAAGACGACTTGGGAATTTCAAACGACAAAACTAGAGACCGAACAATTTCAATCCAAGTCTAAAAGAAAATCAAAAGACAAACAACGAAATTTGAATGTTGTTTACAATCACGTCGAGAATCCCAAATGGACTTAAAAGAGAAGTACTTAAAATAAAAGATGTCAAATTCTAAGAGTCGCTCAAACAATAATGTTTACAATTCCCAACAAGATGACAATTAATGTTAAAGTGATAACGACAAGATAATAGCTTCCTACATTCCAAAACTTATTCACCCGCTTCCTCAGAGCCATCATCCTCAACTTGCCAATCTTCTCAAGAGGGGAACAATATAAAGGGGTAAGTACTACGTATTTAGTAATGAGTAGAAAAATCGGCACAACAATATATACAACCATATATTGAACTACTAACCCTACCAATTATGTTTAAAGTGCTCACTCCCATCTAGCAAAACCTCGACCAATCAAGGTTTATTTGCACATTGATCAAATGACACTTTGCATGGTGATCGTATGCACCGTGACATATTCTTGAGTACCTCATATGGCACACTTGTTTGTGTGGGCTGGCCCATAAAGCAAAATTGAAATGTGCCTCACTAGAGACCGAGTGCTTTAGCTTTTAGGCACATCAAGTATGTTTATTATGGAGTTAATATAGCTACCTATATTCATACACATAAACGGCTCTATGGGACTTCTAGCCCTAGACAGTCCTACATTAACTACCCATCACATAAAAATAAGAAACGATGACTCATAAGTCAACGTCCCGCAAGACCCAGACAAACGCCTACCGGTGCTCCCACCATCTTTCCGCAAAGGGTCTCAGTTGTGATGGAGAACCGAGGTTACCAATAGTCGTAAGCTAGACTTTTCCAAGTTCCAATTAATGTTCCAAACGAACATACAATACACATAAAAGCATGTTGTAACACTTAAACACTTTTTCTCAAACATTCTAGGTCATGCTTTCTATCCAAGAAAATATGTTCAAGTCTTAGATGCCAAAAGATATGCGTTATCGTAATGAGAAACCTTTTGTTTTTAACAGAGTTTTGATGTCTATCTTGAACATTTCAGTTTTAAACAATGGAGTTTCTGTCAGTTTAATAAAATACAATCCATTCCAAAATCACAAAACAAATATCGCGTCCATTCAGCAGAAATTAGGAATATAATAAACACGGTTTAATACCAAGAATTTATTTCCAAAACATAAACTAAATACTCACACTGCTTTAATTTGAAACCACCTTTGCGTTGCCAACTCTCATTGATTCTCCTCTAGCTCTCATAAGAATCTATAATATATATATAGAGATGATCTTGATACAAGAGGATGTGCTCCACTGAATAGCTTAGCTCAATAGCAAGTGATCCACTCCGCTCAAAAGCAAAGATCATCTAAACTCAATCGAGGCGATCAACCTTGATTGAATATGCAGCATGGGTCAGCTCAGCTAAGTAGTGTAGCTATGCAGTTATGCTGTTGTAACATTGTTGTAACTTCCTTTTAACTGACTCATAAGGTGTATGCTCTATAAATACCCCATGATCAACTGCATTAGAATTGAACTCATTCATTATTCCGAGTAATAAGAATACCACATTATATTTTGTGTTGTGTTTTCACTTTTACAATTTCAACCTGGTACCAGAACATGAAACTCGAGAGTTTATATTGCTCTTATGTGTTTACTCTGATTCAGAAAGAAACTTGAGAGTTTTCTTGTGTTTTTCACAGAATATTGAGAGATTTTCGGGCAACTTTTTCTTTTTTGGAATTAGAATCTAGTTCTTGATTAGTTTCTTCGATCATTTTTTTTCTATATTGTTATATTCTTCTGTGGATCATATGTTCTTGACAGCATGGCAACAAAGAAGCAAGAGTTGAGCACTTCAAGTCCATTTTGTGTTCATCCCAATGAAAATCATTTTTAGTTTTGGTTCAACCATTGATGAATGGCAACAAATCTAATCCCTGGAAAATGTCAATTGAGTGTTGGATCTAGACACATAAGAAATTACTATAGAGAGGAGGGGATGAATTGAATAATTACCGATTTTTCGATTTTTTCTTCGATTAAGCAAAGATTCTGAGTTTCAACTTAGTTTCATTTATTTAAACATGCGGAAGACTATTTAATTGAACTATACAAAACTAAGTTATCCTAGTTTTCTAAGTGGTCTATGTTGTACCTAGCATGTTTGCAAAACAAAACAGATTTTAGTTCAGTAGGTGTATTAAACTAGCATGCATATTTGCCTAAGTGTTTAAGTTGATTAGGTGAGAGAAACACTTTACAGATTTTATCTTGTTTTAACTAGCATGCACAACCTAAGTGAGACAAACAACCAGTCCAAGCAAACAAACCACAGGTGGAAATTTTCACTTGAATCAATATCAAGTGTTAATCCAAGCCAAGCTTAGAACAACACTTGAACAGTAGATTCAAGTATAACTAAACCAAGTTACACTAAATCTATAATAGTACAAGGTTTATACAAATGTTACCCAACCGGAGCCTATTGCTCAGTTGTGACAAGCAAATGTGCAGACCGCATCCAGTTAAGTCCTTCAGCACATTCCCAACACACAAAACCTTATGCGTTAAACCACCAAGTTAGGAGCACCCCCTCATAGGATTGGTAAACCCGACTTGTAAAAAAATCAATGTAATTGTGACTTAAACTATGCTACTGAGTTTGGTTAGCTGAGTGTAATACTCTTCTGAGTCTGGTGTGGAAGCTATGGTCTGATGTTGGTGAGGCGAGATCGGCGAGGTTGATCAACTCTTTGAAGTAAAGGTTCTTTGAAGTTGAGTATGTTGATGCTCAGCAGACTTAAGGAACCGTCTGATGCATGGTTTTCCAATTTGGTTAAGTTATTTTTGGGGTATTTTAGTCATTATCTGTTTTGACTGTTTAGTCAGTTAGGGTTGGATTCCTAAGGCTATAAATACCGTCTGTAACTTGATGTAACTTTCTCGTGATAATAAAATATCATCGTTTGTCCGTGGAGTAGTCGGCACATTGTCGGAAACCATGTTAAATCTGTGTTCTTGTTTCTGTGTTTGTTTACTTGTTAATTGCTTATCTTACTCACAATCACCATCACTTCTTGATCGATCCGTCATAACAAACCGGTAATGAGAGAGTCAGGTTCATCAAGGAATCTCATTTATCTGTTTTAAGCAAGGTAGATTGGCACCAAGGTCATAATTGACGGGATCTCAGGATCTACGCAAGCTTTTACGATGAGAAATATGTCCGCTTTAAATGTTAAAATTGACAAGTTTATAGGAGAAAGCTTGATTTTAGTCTGTGGCAGATCAAGATGCGTGCTTTGTTGAAGCAACATGGATTATGGGGTCCATTGTCTAAATCAACAGAAGAAAGCACTGCTAAAAGAGAGCCAGTCTGAAGGAGAAAGCACATTCAAAAATTATGTTGTGCTTGTCAGATGATATTATCACAGAGGTTGCTGAAGAGGACACAACAGAGAAGCTGTGGTCCAAGCTTGAGAGTCTGTATATGACAAAGTCTCTAACCAACAAGTTGTTACTGAAACAACGTATGTTCAGTTTAAGGATGCATGAGGGTACTCAACTGAGGGATCATCTAGATCAACTGAACACAATATTACTTGACCTAAGGAATATTGATGTGAAGATTGAAGATGAGGATGCAACATTGATTCTACTTGTGTCATTGCCTGCATCATATGAGAACTTTGTGCAGTCCTTTATTGTTGGGAAGGACTCAGTGTCACTGAAGGATGTGAGATCATCACTTCATGCTCGAGAGTTACGTCATAAGGCATCTGGTTCTGGGACAAACAGTCACTCTGCTAGATTGGTGGACAGTGGAATCAGCAGGAGGCTAGGAAATTCTAGAAAGAAGAAATCCAAGAGAACTTCAAGGGACCTAAAGCTAAGGATGTCTGTAATTACTGCAAGGAGCAGGGGCATTGGAAAAATGAATGTCCAAAAAGGAAGAAGCTGTAGGGTACCCAACAAGGTACAATTGCTTTGGTAGAACAAGACACCAACTCTGTGTAAGGAAATCAATCGAGTAGTGCATCGGAATTTCAAAAATTGATTTCCCAATACAGGATCGACTTCGTTTAAACAATAAACATATAAGAGAGGGGACGGTAATACTACCTTGGTTGATCTAAAAGATCGACGCTTTGACCGTCTGGTAGGAGTAGATGTGCATGAGCCATCCACGTGTCCGGCCTCTACCAGTCATCCACACGAGCACCTCGCCGGAATCCCGCAAAGGATTGCTACTTGAAAAACTCGACTGCTAGGTCGACCTTTTTTCTCTCTCTCTCTGAAGCTCTCTTATTTTTCACAAGGCTATTAGCTCTTGGAATTATGGTGTACAAAAGAGCTAGCCAAGCCTCATTTATATAGAGCATTGGGGCGCCTCTTATGTCTCCCAATCTGATTGGAAGAAGCTTCCTAGTAGATTGAGGAGAGAGAAAACATTTTTCTAATAAAATAAGGAAAATCCTTTTGATTGGTTTATCTCTTTTATTTAATATCTTATATTAAATAAATTTAGGTATTGGCAATATCTTATATTGAATATCTTTATCTTATTACCATAAATCTATTTTTCCAAAATTAATTAATATCCATTATTAATATTATGGTAATCTTATTAATTAAATTGCACAATCCAAGTGTATCATAATACACTAGAACTTGCGCCACATGCATATATGAAAATACCCATATTTAATTAACATAATAACATGATTCGACCAGATATATAATATATATATATATATATAATTAATCAACACAATTAATATCTTATGTTTGATTAATTCATAATAAATAAATACTACAATATTAATTTACCACTATAACCTTTATAGTATGAGATAAATTCTTTCCTTATTTGGTTATCAACTATAACCACATTTTAATCTGACTTGATGTTCATATGTGTGTGACCCGATAGGCTTTCGAATATGTTGGCCGTAGACATAAGGCGCAATTACGAAAATGCCCTTCATATCTAACGATCACGGATAGCGTCTAGCAACATGTCCATGACCCCCGATAATCGGAAGAGTCAATATGCAATAACTACTACCTTTCATGTGCTCGGTTAGTGTGTAAATAGAATCTTATTGCTGTAGTAATATCCATACGATCGTATATTGATCGTATCTCATAATCTGGATATCAAGCTCTCTCGGACTAACTTATTTACTCCCACTTTGCAAAGATTCACGAGTACTAGACATTCTTTATGGGACGGCCCTTTCGGATATTTAATCCTACTCATAGGGTACGCGATTCCTAGACGACCTAATATGTATACTCCGCATGCTTCAGTATCACACCCAATCACTACCGCATGATCGCCCCATGGCTAAGGAAAACCTCAATAGTGTCAAAGCATGACAATCCACACCGTGATGCCATGTAGACTCCGGTCTTAAAGATAATTACACAACCGTCACATAGTGTGACACTTAACAGTGTAAGTGGGTCGGTCTAACGTACGCATTCTCTAATACACGTCCACGTACAATCCAAGTGTCACTACACTTCGATCGAAGACATCTAATACGTGCTAGCCTGTTTGTACTATCAATGCCATGTTTAATAGTACATAAGCCTAGAGACATTTAAGTATCATACTTATTAAAGTGATTAGAGATCCATCAACCATAATCGCCTATCATGGTTTCTCTATCACAGTTTAATACTAAGGACGTTATCATATAACAATTCATATTTGGTTTTTTAAAAGAACAAATATATTACAACAGAAAAGCTATTTATTATATATGTATAATCCTTAAGAAATAGTAGAAATGATCCGACCTGGTCGGATCCAGTCCAACCCGATTGGGTTTAGGACACTATTTCAACACTCTGAAGATGATATGGCCTTAGCAGTTTGAGTCAACGCAGGCACGAGATGTATGTATTCTAGACACTCGAGGCATCTTCGTCTCATGTGTGTCCAAACAGAGTGGTTTTCAACTTATTAGCGAGGTGGATGGAGGCCATATTGCAATGGCTAAAAACAAGGTCTACAAAATAATTGGGATTGGATCATTTCAATCGAGGACACATGATGGTAATTCTCGCACTTTGAATGAATGAGGTTATGTATGTTCCACATATGACCAAGAATTTGATATCACTTAGTCTACTAGACAACAAAGGGTTCAAGTTCAGGGGTGAAGGTAGAGTGGTGAATGTCTATAAGGGTTCAAGTGTGATTCTGAAGGGTATCAGGCAAAGGACATTGTACATACTACAAGGGTCTATTGTATCAGGTTCTAGCTGCTGTTGCATCACCAGAGGTTCACTAGTCACAGCTGACCAAGCTATGGCATATGAGATTAGGTCATATGGTGAAAGAGGATGCAAATTCTTTCCAAGTCTGATCTACTTGGGGACATAAGGTCAAGGAGTTTGGATTTTTGTGAACTTTGTGTGTTTGGGAAGCTACATAGGAGCAAGTTCCCAAAAGCAATTCACATCACAAAAGAGACACTTGATTATGTCCATTCTGATTGTTGGGGACCTTTAAGGGTGGAATAACTAGGTGGTCACAGGTATTTTATGTCTTTTATAGATGATTACTCAATGATGGTTTGGGTAATTATGATGAAACACAAGAGTGAGGCAATCAAGCACTTCAAGCAGTGGAAGGCTTTGGTTGGGAATCAGGCAGGGAAGAAGATCAAGAGACATAGAGCTGATAATGGATAGGAATTCTGTTGGTCTAAGTTTGATGAATTTTGTAAGAATATAGGCATTGCTAGGCACCATACTGTCAGAGATACTCCACAAAAGAATGGTGTTGAAAGAATTAATCAAACTCTTCCGGGAGAGGCAATGTGCATGCTCTCTAATTCCGGTCTAGCAAGGAGATTTTGGGCAAAGGCTGTTAGCACATGATGCTACTTAATCAATATGGGGCCTTACACTGGGATCAAGCTCAAAACACCACTTGAGGTTTGGTCGGGAAAATCAACAAACTACTCAGTCTAAGGGTTTTGGAAGAACAAAGATACTATCATGTCGTTGAAGGTAAACTATAGCCTAGAGCCAAGAATGGAGTGTTTGTTGGATATGAAGATAGAGTTAATGGGTATAGAATCTGGTCATCAGTTGAAAATAGGGTTATACTCAGCAGGAGTGTAGTCTTTGATGAAAACTCTATGCTTAACTCATCTGTGAGGGCCACATCTGACTCTGAAATTGGATTTGAGACTGAGAAGGTTGACAAACAGGTGGAGCTTCAAGTAGAGTCTGCTGAATTAAAAGACTCAGCAGGGGACAGTCAGAACTTAGTAGATCCAGAACTGGATCCAAGCCATTCTGCTGAACAAGGGTCAGCAGATACTCAAACAACTGATGTTGGTCAGCAGGGTATAGCTCTCAGTAGAGCTAGGAGGACCAATATCATACCCCCAAGAAGATATGTGTTTGAGGAAGATATGGTTGAATATGCACTACAGGCAGCTGAAGAAGTGGATGGTTTTGAACCAAACACTTACATGGAAGCTGTGACATGTTCTGAGGCATCCCAATGGCTTGTTGCTATAAGAGAAGAAATGGAGTCACTTCAGAAAAATGAGACTTGGGACCTGGTCAAACAACCACATGATAGAATGGTGGTCAGCTGCAAATGGATCTTTAAGAAAAAGGAAGGAATGACATATGCTGAGGATATCAGATATAAGGCACGTTTGGTTTCAAAGGGTTCAATCAGAAAGAGGGGTAGACTATGAAGAGATATTTTCTCTAGTGGTCAGACATACTTCCATCAGGGTGTTATTAGAAATAGTGGCACATCAGAATCTTGAACTTGAGCAATTAGATTTGAAGACAACCTTTCTACATGGAGATGTAGATAAGGAAATTTATATCACTCAGCCAGAGGGTTTCCACGTTCCTGGCAAGGAAAGATATGTTTGCAAGTTGAAGAAGTTCTTGTATGGACTTAAGCAGGCCCCAAGACAGTGGTATAAGAAGTTTGACAGCTATATGGTACAACAGGGTTATAGCAGGAGTTCATATGATTGATGTGTATATCACAACAAGTTGAAGGATGATTCAATCATCTATTTGGTTTTGTATGTGGATGATATGCTGATAGCTTTTGTGAACAAGTCTGATATTTAAGATCTGAAAAATCTACTCAAGGCTGAATTTGAGATGAAGGATTTGGGGAATGCAAAGAAAATTCTGGGGATAGAGATCTATAGAGATAGGAAGCAGGGGAAGTTGTTCTTGTCTCAGCAGGGGTATATTGCAAAGATATTATCCAAGTTTGGCATGTCACCAGCCAAACCTGTGGATACTCCAATGGCACCAAATCTACATCAGTCTGCTGTGTTTGCTCCACGATCACCAAGAGGAAGAATTCTTGTCAAGGGTTCCATATGCTAGTGCAAGTGGGCGTTTAATGTATGCCATGGTCTGTACTAGATCTGATTTGGCTCAGGAAATCAGTGTTGTCAGCGGGTTTATGGCCCAACCTGAAAAAAAAACACTGAAAGGCAGTGAAAAGGATATTTAGGTACTCAGGGGTACATCAGATATTGGACTCATTTGTGGAAGTGGTACTCAATGTTTTGTCACGCGGCATGCGTGATTACGATTATCTTCTTGATGTGGATAGCAGGAGATCTATGATTGGGTATGTGTTTACTTTGGATGGTTCTGTAGTAAGTTAGAAGGCAACTTTACAGGGTACAATGACATTATCTACTATCAAGCGAATACGTGGCAAGCGGATGTAAGCGACAAATGAGGCAATCTGGTTAAAAGGGCTAGTCAATGATCCGAGTGCATCAAGATCAAGCCAGGGTGTATTGTGATGATCTTAATGTAATATGTTTGGCTAAGGATCGGAGTTCACCATGAGAGAACCAAGCACATTGATGTTATGTATCATTTTCGAGGAATGACATGAGGTCAAAGTGGAGAAGATCAACACCGATGTTAATCCTGCCGATATGTTCACTAAACCAGCCCAAGAGGCAAGTTCAAATTTGTATCGGACTTCTTTGAATATCCAAAGTCTGTTAATCCGAACTGGGAATACTCAAATTTGAAGGTGGGGGTCTGCTGAGGCATTCAAACCTGAAGACAAAGAGGATTTATGGCACTTGGTTGTGCATCTGGTCAGTTTGCATGAAGTTGAAGTCAAGGTGGAGATTTGTAATGGTGACTTAGACTATGCTACTGAGTTTGGTCAGCTGAGTGTAATACTCGCCTTGAGTCCGTGTGGAAAGCTATGGTCCGGTGTTCGGTTTGTGGAGATCGCAGGTTGATCAACCTCGCCAAGTAAAAAGGTCTTTGAAGTTGAGTCTGCTGATGCTCGCAGATTTAAGGAACACGTCTACTGCATGGTTTTCCAATTTGGTTAAGTTACTTCTAGGTATTTCAGTCATTATCTTTTTTTGACTGTTTAGTCGGTTAGGGTTGGATTCCCAATGCTATAAATACCGTCTGTATTAATTGTAACTTGATGTAACTTTCTGGTGATAATAAAATATTCTCGTTTGTCCGTGAAGTAGTCGGCACATTGCTGGAAACCACGTTAAATCTGTGTTCTTCTTGTTTCTGTGTTTGTGTACTTGTTAATTGCTTATCTTTACTCACAATCACCATCACTTCTTGATCGGTCCGTCATAACAATCAACACCCTTGAAACACTCTTCTTCACTTATACAAGTGTAGCACACTCAAGTAAAATGTTTACAATGTCTATCCTCACTTACAAATTCGTACCTCACAAATCATACTCCGAAACAAGTCTCAAACACTCAAACCCAACTCCTAATCTCTACAACTTCCTGCAACCCCTGGAACTTCATTTTATATACAATACGAACAAAGAAAAATCCATAAAAAAAAAACATGAGTGAAACATAATTGTTGTATTCTATTTTTTTCACTTGTTGGTTCGCTTTCATTTAAATTATCAATAAAAATATTTGTCTTGTATCGTTTTTACTGAATTAGATTTCAATAACAAAATAAAAATGCTGTCAGATCTGATAACTTGGCACCCTATTTGTAGCTTTTCAAGATTAAAGGCCTGGTCCTAGTGGTGGTGATGGTAATGGTAGGTACCAGTCATGACAATGGCGGTGAGATATTAATGTTTATTTGTGAAGAAAAATTCTTATTCAGAGCATATCTGATATAAAAAAAGTAGGTATTTGTTCATTTGTGTATAAATAAATGATATTTGATTGCTTTATAAACTTTAAATGATATTGCAGAGCGTAATGATATAATATTTGTTTGATATTCATTCGTCGGTGCAATGCTAATAACTCCGGCCATATCCTAATATCTTTTAGGGTAAGGAGTAGTGTTGTTAGTTATTGTTAGAAAATGTGATTTGATCTTTTATATAGAGCTAAGTACTAAGCGGTGATGACTACTAAGCAGAGCAAAGTCAGATGAGCAATGTCAGCTTTGAGCAAAGTCGTCAGTGCAAAAGTCAGCAGGTTACGTCTGGTGAAGTCAGCTAAGCTGAGTTCGCGTCTGGGGTATTTTAGTCAATCTGCTAGTATGTTGTTATGGCGTCTCGGTCTGGGGTTTTGTAACTATAAGTACTCATCTATTGTAACATGGAACAATTGCAGCAGTAGCAGGAGCAATTGTGTGTAAGCAATTACAGAGTCTGTAAAATCTCCAGTAATAATATATTCCTCTTTTTCTGCCCGTGGAGTAGTCGGCATATTGCCGGAAACCACGTTAAATCCTGTGTTATTGTTTTTTGTGTGATTTATGCTTTCTCGTTTATTCTTGATTATTGCAATCGAAAGTATTAATAGAAGAAAATCGTTTCCATGACATGACCTAATGGTAAAGGGCGTGCGTACTGTAAATGCAGTTGGACCGGGAGCTGGAGTGTGGAGGTTCGAATCCCGTAAATAGACGACTTCTTTCAGTATCTTGATATAATGACAGCTCATGACTCTGAGCCACTAGATTATCTGATTAATATCTCCACTCATCTCGTAGGACATAGGAGTGGGGGCCCTTTCGGTTAAGATTTAACCGTTTGTTTTATGAATAGAAGAAAATCCGTGAAAATTGTAAGGAGAGAGGTAATCGATCAACGGTTAACTTACCACTCCACTGCAGATGCGCTCGCGCACACCCATGGGCATACAAACACAATCTTCCCTTACAATTTGCCAAAAGAATTCTAATATATTATCAGTGCAAGACAATTATAAAAACCTTAAATTTAGCAATTATTTAAATTTTTTTTTAGGAAAGAATCAAATCCGTAAAACCGGTGGATATAATATCCGCTGAGCGAGGTACCTGAGAGACGGCATCAAGAATCGAGAGTGTGTGCCGAGCTAAAAAATGCATCAGAACATTGTCAGTATGCCAAACAAAGACGAAATGAACAGAAGAAAAACTAGAAATGCGAGCCAAACAATCTTATACCAAACAGTCAAACGGGATGACATCCTCCACAGACCGAAAAAGACGCCGAAAGAAGCCAAACAATCATTTTCCAATATCAAAAAATTGGATGCCTAGACCTTTGCATCCTCAAAGGGCCAAAAAGATTGCTCTAACAATTATTTAATCTTTTGAGATTAATTTAATAACAACGAGGATCTTACTTACTTGTACTATAAAAAAGGCAGGCAAATATTTGGTTACGGGGAGGAGACTGTAGTCCGGATTTCACGGCACAAAGGGACGAGAGTGAAAAGGACCGGACGTTACTGGCACAACCCCAGCTCCAGCAAAAGGCCAGGGCCACCACCCCTCCACCCCTGCTCTGCCATTGTTACGTTACATCTGTTTTTTTTTCCCCACTGCCCTATTTCTTTTTCCCCTTCCCCCACCACCACCCCCTTTTAATTTCATCACATCCTTCTACCTTTTTCCATTCACTTCCACTCTCACCCTTCCTTGTCTTTATAATCACAATTCCTCCTCTTTTTTAAAAAGAAAAGAAGGTGATATATAATTGAACGTCCGTCCGGCCTTGAAACTTTTTGGGCATTCCACGCATTTAAGTTCGGAGTTTTGTTTGTTTGTTTTTTCTTCCCGAAAACATACCTATAAAATATTATTTTAACATCGCTTTTCTAAAATCTGTAGTTATAAAATTCAAATTCATTCATATTATATATTTTTCATATATTGTTATCGTTTGTATTTAATGTCAGAATAAAAGCAGGGTTCGGAGGCAGAATTTCTCGCAGATGGTCGAGGGTAGTGCCAACTTCGTGGATCTTCGGCAACGCCTTGCTAAAAGCTAAACACTTTGAGTGAACAAGTGTGACACTATGAAATTTCGAATTGATGCATCTGATTTATTTTAAATTTGGACCTATAATTTAACTTTATTAATTCAAGTAATTTTTTTAACACATTATATTAATGGACGTATAATTTGAGCATTTATCAATCAATGTAATTTTCTTAACACATTATATTAGGTGGTTGTGATTGGTTCTATATAATTATTTATATTATTTTTTTGCGAAACATGTAATTGCGGGCTGGCTATATATATATGGAATAATGAAATTGTCCCTTATCTATACGAAAAAGCTACGACTTACTCCTCATTTCTAATTGACTTACTCCTCGTTTCTAATTTTGGTTTGACACGTCTCTTATCTTTCATTTTTTCTTACATATTTAATCCACCTTTTCATTATTAGTCCCTTATCTTTAAAAATATGGTGTAGGTTAGTCCTTTACGTTTTAAACTTTTTTAAATTCATCCCTTATCTTCACAGTTTTAAAGAAAAATTATGCAAAAGATTTAAAATTAAGGGATTAAACTGCAAAATAGTTAAAAGATAAGGGAGAAATTACTCAAACACGGACTAAATCCGTAGAAAAAGAAAAGAAAAGAAAAGATAAGAGATGAGAGCTAGATCACAGCTTTTCTGTATAGAATATAGATATGAGATTATTTCCGCTATTCCCTCTATTTTTTTTAAGCAAGAACGTATAATTGTTAGGTTTTTTATTTATTTAAACGATACGAAATAAACACACGCACACACTTTTATCTCCATTAAGACATGACGATGCTGGATATCGTACGTCGAGTATGTAATCCGGGTCTGAAATACTCTAGAACGACTTATCAAGAACCTTTGGCAATGGAGGTGGTGATTATGATGTGATTTTGACTGAGTCTGAGAGTTGGTTTCTCTCAAGTTGTCTACGTATCCAATGTGTGTAATTGGAATCAAGTCTTTCGTAATTCCTTAGGGTAGTTTATATGTAGAGGCGTCTCGCCCCCTTTTTCTTGTTGGACAAGTATAGGATTCTTAAACCCTAAGGATCATTACGTGTAAATCTTTGATAAGAGATAACTACGACTGCATTTAAACTATAAGATCTATGTCCTATAATCAAGGGATTTTTCCCTTCGTTATCTAATCATATAGGCACGTGCATGTGTTATCCTTATAAGGCAAGGTCCTGACGTCCTGCGTCAGGATCCTCAGACTGTCTCGACCAGGCTTGCCCGACCATCATGACCGAGCCACCCTGCGGTGGTCTAGTCTGGAAGAGCCAGGACAGACCTCCCACCTGGGGTAAGGTTTGATTAACATGGGGCCTTTGGCCCTAATACTTTTCCATCTAGCTATTGTGAAGCCGCTCCGCGCGGCGACACGTGGTGAGTCTACACTCGCCTCATCATAATGGCCAGTGTCCGATCCGACCATGTTAGGGTAGGCGGACTGACTTAAGCGTAGCGCGGCTCTCTGCTACTCTATATAAGTCAAGGTTAGCCTTGCCCGCGTGTCTGCGATCTTTGTCATTAGTTAGCTATGTGAGGCACATGAAACGAAGCGTTTTTCTACACACTTTAATGATGGAGCGGTTTTCCCCATATTACTTTTTGGGGTTTATAACCCCTAAGTCTTGTCACGTCTCTTTAGGCATTATACAAGGTTCATTTAAACCCGAGATAGAAGCTGCCGGTTGCCATTCCAACTTTCAACTTCCTTGAGTCAAGTAAGCTTCTTGTGCTCTTTTAATACTTTGACAAGTTCTTCTTTTTGCTGCTCTGGGATCCATGATCCTACATTCACAGTTAAATCCTTGTGATCTTCCCCTAAGCTCACTGTTTCGACTTTATTTTCTGAAGACCAGCTTTCTTCTTCTTTCGGGAGTAGTTCCTCAATAGAGACCTGTTGTACCATCGTCTTTCTGATAACGGTGGCTGTGTAACAGCTCCTGGCTGTTTCCAGGTCACCCTTGATTTCAACGGACCTCTGTAGTGTGGGAAACTCATGCTTATATGGGCTGGAGAGATTACAGCTTGTAAATCTATCAGTGCGGGTCTTCCCATAATAACATTGTAGGCTGAGGGTGCTTTGACTACAACATAATCTACCATAAGGGTCCTGCCCCGAGGTTCTAGTCTGAAGGATGTTGGCAATCTTATCATGTCCATGGGATGGATTGGGGGCCCAGCAAACCCGAATAACGGAGCTGAGACAGGTGTCAGCTCGGTATCCTTCCTCTTCATTGATTGAAAAACAAGTACATCACATTGACCGCACTACCCGTATCGACACATATACGCTTCACCGTGAACTTGTTAATTACAATTTCAATCACTAGCCCTTCGTTATTAGTGACTAAGGGCAAGGGGTCCCGAGGTCCGTAAATTACCTCTCCGGAAAACCTGTCTTTTGTTGGAGTCTGGGGGAGTGGATGACCTACTACTGTTCTTTTCCTCAGGTCGGGAAGAGGTGCTCGGGCCACCTGAGATCGTGTTGATTGTGTTGATGGGATGGTTATCGACCTGCCCATCAGGACCCGGGGACTGATCCCTTCTGCGGTGGTAGTCATCACGTCGGCCTCGTTCCTGACCGAAGTTCCCTCTCTTGAACTCTCTTCTCCCTCTGGGTTCAGCATTCTGTGATCGGTCTATAACCTCATCCAACTTCCCCTCCATGACAGCCGCATCAATATCTCTTTTCAAGTCTCTACAATGCTCTACATCGTGACTGATATCTTCATGATACATACACTTGGTCTGATCTCTTTTCTCCCGAGGACCCCTCAGGGGAGGAGGGACCCGGGCAATGCCTTTTCTTTGCATTATAGTGAGGACCTGCTCGCGTGGCCTGTTTAGAGGGATGAAATTGTTAGATGTAATATAGCCGGATGGATCAAGATCCACCCGATTACGTAGCGGAATAGTATAGATCTAGATCTAGTCAACCAAAATACATAAAATAAATAGATCTATCATACGATGGGGTTAGATTGCTTACCAGTTTATGGTGAATAAAGTCCAAGAACAATCTTCAATCCTAGATCCAAGCTAGATGATAAGCCACAGTCTTCCAACGTGTGTCTCCAAGCACCACCAAGTGGATGGTGTTTCAAGCCGCCGGACCTCCTCGATATGCTACCGGAATAATCCTGAGGATTATCCCAACTCAAAACCCTTAGCAAAATAGCCGAAAAATCTAAGCTATTTTGCTTCTAATATGGCGTGTTTATTAGTGTGTCAAAAGGTTTGGGAGAACTTTCTTTATATAAGAGAGCAATCATTGTCCTCCAAGGATTTAATAATTAAGAGATAATTATTAGATTAATCTTTATTCCAAATAAAAGATAAACAAAATAATTATCCTAAACAAATTAGGATAAATCATATTATTATCTAATATTGCATGAATTATCAATTAACAAATAAAAGATAAATCACACATTAAATAATTATCCAAAAAACTAATTCCTTGATAATTACATAATACAATATGCGCCCCACCTCTACTAAATAAAGGTCCATGCGCATTTTTTGACACATTGGGCCGAGTCCATGAAAAACTTCTTTTCCATTTATTTAATCATCTAATCCAACTAAACAATTAATCCACATATCAATTAAAGAGTCCAATCCAACTATTTAATTATAATTGAGGTGAAACGACGAGAAAACATATATGCTATATTAGGAGCCACGTTGTGGACCATGGACCCATATTCAGTAGCTACAATAAATTAAATAAAATTATTCGTCGGACCGAACAATTATATTCAATCTATTAATTCCGGGATTACACCACCATAAACCCGAAACTGAACTCTGCCGAATATAGATAATTTATACTCAACTATGAGTTGTAAGGTGTCCACTAATATAATCATTACATACGGATAAATCCTCCATAGACTGTTCATTTCGATTCGGGATATTTCCGTAAACCCTTCTCGAAACATATTATCCTTATTTACCATTAACCCCTAGTGATCAATTAGTTCACCACTGATATAGTATGAACTGGGCCCATTGATCAGTTTCTAGGGTTAACAAATAAGGGAGCTGTCTGTCTACTTCCTGAGGGAATGAATGGATTCCATATCTGTGATAGCACATACTACCCACTCATCCCAGAAAAGAGTCAACGAGAAGTGTTGGACCACATACTGCGAAGTGATCCTTACTAACACATCAAACTCTACCTTAGTCTAAGCAGTCATCTGTGATCACCTCGAGATTGAGATTAATCCATATATGATCATCTTGTGATTCGATAAGACTTCTCGATTATGGAATTATATCGAGAACTCAAATCAAATCGGTCGGCCGTATATGATTATCATCATATATAAATGCCCCACTAGGTACCACTATTACCGGCGATCCGGATAAGGCTGTCACACCTAAAGTGTTACGGGCGCATTATTAGCATATTAATCATGAGACCGTACTCAGATTAATCAATGCTACGGACTAAGTTAATTTTAAGTACATCTCACTAACTCAATCCTCTTGTGTATAGCCATACACTGAGTTATGTGATTACGTAAAGGAGGTACTTAGGGTTTTCAGTAGTGTCTTAATTATAAGCATACATGCGTATAGTAAGATGAATTATTAATTCTGTCCTAAAACAATTACATAATTGTCTTTCGGGCACTACACCTAACAATCTCCCACTTGCACGAAAGGCAAGTGGATTAATTGTTTTAGAGCACACCCTTTATATCTATATCTACAACATTCTCCCACTTGCTCAAAACAAGTGAGACATATCCCTCAAATCTGTACCCTCCAAGCGCATCTTAGTAATTCATCCTTCCAAGCACGACCGGAGTGTGCCGCCGCAGGGTAGGTCAGTGACCCGGCGCGTACTTAGAATCCAAATACCATGTGACTTGGTACACTGATCAGGTAGGATTTCGGCTTGAGTCAATCTTTCGGATCGAAACGAAGCCTTTCCATCTAATCCGGTGGTACGATTTCAATATGCCTTTGATTCAATACTGAGGACGAAATCGACTTAACGATCATCCTTAATCTGACCTAAAGTCAAAATCAGTGTCATCATTTATATTCTAGTTTGCACCGGAATATACTCGCATATCATTCCTCATTCTCCCAAAGATACTTGGGGATTCACTAAACATGCTATTTAGTATTCATCCACAGGTTTAGACAAGCATTCCTGAGAGGTAGGGTAGACTACATCGTTGAATGCTGCATAAATGCAAGAATATCTTAACCAGGTGAATGGGTGGGATTGCCAATGATCGATTCTCTCGGATTTGAGCGAATCAAATCCTTTAGAATGAATCCCAATGGCATGTCAGACTCTGACTTCAGATAACACACCCATGTTGTTTCCAACTGTTTCAGTGTTACCATTCACAAACACTAATCTACGTACTACTTTACTAATATTGATGCCCAGTCTACAAAGGACTTATCAACATTCTGGTCAAGTCCACATATTAAAATATATGACTTTGAAATGACCTAGAGGTTTGCTTTAATCCCCAAAGGATGTAGGCTATGGCAGACATGTGCCAAAGGTTCTTTCCGAATAAATTAAGATACCGTTAGTCTCGCAAAAAGGTCTTAAGGAATCACCCCTATTTTCTGCTTTGTAACGAAACCGTCATTTGTTCTTAGCTAAAACCCTTCTGTTCTGAATGAATTCAGATTCCTTTGTTCGGCAAGGAAGTCTTGGGAATCACCCTATTTCCCGCTTTACGACGAAATCAAGCAAGGCGAGTGGTAAGAGAGATAACGGTGCAGTTAACTCTCTACCGTTTAGGGAATCACCCCTAAATTTTTCTCACTTTTGCGTTGAAAGTTAAACTTTCCTATTCATTCGACTCTTCTCCGTGTAGTTCCAATTACTCCCACTGGGCCTGAGATACTCGGGTGGAGTACAAGAGTTTCAATGAACCTGGAGTATCAAACTCCATTCACAGGGTTATGGCTTTTAAACCAACCTCATGATCGGGATCTACCACACCCATTAAAGGACTATAGGTCATCAATATGACCTATAGACCGTAAGGTCCTGCAATGGGTAATGGACAAACCATACTCCCACTGCGTTATGGGTGGATTGATATACTGATCTAATTTAGTAGTTTTTATTAGTGTTATCACCAACTGCCGGTGTTGGATGTGGACTGAACAAATCAGTTAGTAACATCTTGAGTACGAATACTTCAAGATCCAAGGTTGTTATTTATAGACTCTTATTAGACCGAGTTTGACAGTATAACCGTCATTCTCTGATTTTACGAGTTTTATAACCAACCTTTACTCAATGCATTAAGATATTTCATGACCTGAACGTGCACCTAAAATTTCCAGTCCTACCTTCAAGCACTAAATGCTAAATGTCTGTATTTACGGAAGTGGGGTGAACCGATTTCACTCATTATCCACAAATGCGTAGGCATCTTTTAGGTAGACTTCTCGGTTTTTCATTACAACGTAAACCGTTATTTTGCAACCAATATCTTAAATGAGTTCAAAGAACAGATCGTAGCACATCAATAGCTATATAAGGCAAATTTATGGTGTATCCCTTAGTGAAAACATTTCGAGAGGCGAGCCAAGCATCATCCCGAAGACTACGCAATAACCTATTTTACGAGTATGGAATACTCATCTCTCAGTGAAATCAGAGATTTCCTCCTAATATTTTGGATAAACTTACCGGAGTTTCGAGTAGGTCATCAGACTAAGATGTCACTACTCAGAGGCTCCCACTAGCTTGTATCTTTCATAAGACCCGAAGGTCAATATGAACAAGCTATGTAACTTCTTTAAATCTATTACCCTTTTCCGATTGAAAGGAAACTTAGGCTTTGTTCCTTTGAGGCAGGGGTTCCTTTGACTGGAAGATAGGAATCACCCTAAGCCATCTGCAGATCTTGTCATTTGGGGAATATGCACTAATTAATAGTATATAAAGAAGTGTTTATCTAAATACGGAAACCATTTGCGTTTATATTGTTTAAGATGTGTTACATATACATATTCGACATTTCTTAGTGGTTCTGACTTTATCAAACAAAAGTCCGAGTCTTGGGTTCGTGCTACGAATGTTATATTTATCGTCAATAAGACAAACAAATTATCCTATTGAAAATGAATACGTTCGTTCCAACGAATCCGAAAACAGAAAATGAATTTTCTGTGATACTCAAGAATTGAATCCGAGAATCATTTCCTTGTATCATTCCCACTAGTCTATCTGAAATAACTGCCCGTTGTCTATTTTATTTATCGTTTAATGCAAAGCTACCTAGTTCTTCCAAAGAACTTTGCTTTTGAGAAAATTGCTAAGGATGCATTGGTCAGTGATCCGAAATCACTTTCCTCATCCTCTAATTTCCAGTTCATTAATTTTCCGGTTTAGCCTTAAAACTACTTAGTTTGGATGACTAACACGTATAAACATTCTTTCCCATTCTCGACTTTCCTTAAATGGAAATAGTCTTGAACTAGCAGTTCGTTCGAGTAGACACTACTCTTGAACTTTGGGATGTTCAGTGTTACTTGCTTGGACTATCGATTTTTCTAATCGACAAATCATAAGACTAAAGCTCCCAGTAGTTTATCGGTTCCAAATACCGTCTAACTAGCAACACTTTGTATTTATGATTTTTCAAAGATTAGAACATCACCTAGAACTAAGCTCCCACTAGTTCATCAGTTCCAAATACTGTCTAACTAGCAATGCTGTGTTCATGATGTTTCAAAGATTATAAAATCTCCAGAACAAGCTCCCACTAGTTTATCAGTTCCAAATACTGTCTAACGAGCAACGCTTTATTCTTGTTTTTCCAATGGAAAAACTCTTGTGCAGTCCATTACACATTTCTAATGATTCAGAAAAACAACAAATCATAAGACTAAGGCTCCCACTGCTTTATCGGTTCCAAATACCGTCTAACTAGAAACGCCTTATGTATATGATTTTCCAAATTTTCAATTTAGAAATTTGTTGTGTAATTACACTTTTAAATTCACTAAATGAATTTTATATGATAGTCCTATGTCATCTTTTGTAAACTAAGTATGGTTGTGTCTCGTTCAACATGAGTGACACCCGTGACATACCTATACTATGTCACTTAAGTTTTTAAAGGCTTGAGAGAATAAATCTTTTCTGAAAAATTAACTGCATTGTTTGATAATTACAACGTACTTGTAACTTTCCACATTTTTAATGAAGTCCTATTACAAACAGTTTAGTAACCTAGAGATTTAGTTGTAAATAAAATGATAGAAAGTTAAATTCGAAAATAAATTTTCCACTACTAGATTTATTTTAGGAATAATAAACTATAAAAAAAGTTTATCCTACCATTCCAAGGATTTAACCTCGTACCTCAGTGCCGCCGTAGGGTAGGTCAAAGAGGTGACGGTTAAACTGAGACAATCTCTCTCAATGATTAAGCTTCGAGAATCGAACATCTCACGGGAATCAGACATCCCGGACCTTAATCTTTGATTACCTTCCATTTCTAGCCTAGATATTTTGAAAATATCTATAAAGAGTGTGACCTACTATATCAGATCTCAAAGTACGCCCCGAGTATGCCGCCGTAGGGTCGGTCAGTGACTCAACGAGTACCCAAAATCCTATACTTTCGGAGACCAAGCCTTGAATTTTGATAGGGGTGAACACCATCCGTAGGGGGCCGAAATCAAAGAAGCTCGAGGCGTCACCATTCTCTCACGTGCTTGCACCTATAGTAGAGGCCGTGGGGTCAGCTGTCGCCTTCCCCGTTCCCACTCAATAATTTGAAAAAGTGGTGGGTTTACTAATTACGGTTTCGGTCTTGACAATAGGAAACAATAAATCAAAGTACTCCGAACATGGTCGGTTATGTAGGAAGCCTACGCCGTCTTATTCGTTGGAACATATGTGACAGTTCAAGCCAATCCGGCAAGAGAAGCCCCGTTTAGCCCGAAGGCTTATCGGCTATGCTAAGTCTTGTCGAACTACTGTAACGTACATCACATGTGGAGGGGAGTCGATTGAGCCGAAGCTCTGTTGAACTCGCCCAACCATGGTTAGACCATTTCCAAACCCATGTACTAAGATTCTCCGATTTCTAAATTGTCACCCAAAGCGTAATCTCGTTTATGTTTAAGGTGGGTTCACTGAGAAGCCATCACCGAAAAGCTCAACGATTTATCTAAGTGGGATTCACCGAGAATCCATCACTAAAATCGTAACGATTGACAAAACCCGGGTCCTCGGTTTTTATAATTAGTTACTTATTTATTAACTACCACATATTAATTAAATAAGCTTTTTAACTAATTATACGAGTTATACATGCCTAATTTATTCGAAATAAACTAGCTACATGTATGCATTGGAGTGGAATCATGATATGATGCATGTCATGGCAATTTTCCAGTTTCTATCACATAATTTCGATCATACACGAAAATAAAACGGAAAAATTAAACACCGAGATGGATCGTTGGTACCCCGTATCTAACCTATTAAAACACAAACCCTAACTAGGGTTTACTATTTTCTAATCTCGTCTTTGCGTTTTATCGGTGATTGGACATCCAAAAGAACCTTGATCGTCCACGAAACTTTTTGGACCTGGTCTTTACTCCACCTACTTCAATCACGAGCGGTTGGATCTTCGTTTCAACGGTCCAATTTTCTCCGACAATCCGCCCGATCCAATTGTTGCATCTGTTTTATAAGCGCGCGGCAGGCGATGTCTTCCCAGGACGATCGGGCATCGAGACAAATCCCGATCGACCTGAAATTTTTAGGGCTTGTTCAACTCCATGGGAGTCGATCGAGCAGTCGGATCTACTTTTAACGTTCTAAACTCTTCCGAGAAAATCGGCGAACTCACGGCTAGAGGTTTTATACTGCTGTGCTTTTCTATTATTAAAGACAACTTTATAGCGGCGATCGGACATCGAAATCGAATCCGATTGTCATTAAATTTTGAGGAATGTTCTTCAACTTTTATTCTTCATTCGACCGGAGGGATTGTCGTTTCAACGGCTCAAACTCCGGAAAAAAAAAAAACGGAACAACAACAAAGCAGATCTACTTTAGGAAATTAAAATTACAAAATTTCCTATACTCATATAAGCGAATTTATATGAGTTTACAATAGATCTAACGAGTAAGCAAGATACCAACCCTAATCCATCTTTTCAACCACAACAATCACAAAGGCAACATTCATGATATTTTCGAATCATCATAAAAATGAAAATAAAAACAATCAAACATGCTTATTCCACTCCTTAGATCTAAAATTTACACACTTTGATTGATAGATCAAAGGCTCTGATATCACTTGTTAGATGTAATATCGCCGGATGGATCAAGATCCACCCGATTACGCAGCGGAATAGTATAGATCTAGATCAAGTCAACCAAAATACATAAAATAAATAGATCTAACCTACGAGGGGGTTAGATTGCTTACAAGTTTATGGTGAATTAACTCCAGGAACAATCTTCAATCCTAGATCCAAGCTAAATGAGAAGCCACAGTCTTCCAACGTGTGTCTCCAAGCACCACCAGGTGGATGGTGTTTCAAGCCGCCGGACCTCCTCGATATGCTACCGGAATAATCCCGAGGATTATCCCAACTCAAAACCCTTAGCAAAATAGCCGAAAAATCTAAGCTATTTTGCTTCTAATATGGCGTGTTTATTAGTGTGTCAAAAGGCTTGGGAGAACTCTCTTTATATAAGAGAGCAATCATTGTCCTCCAAGGATTTAATAATTAAGAGATAATTATTAGATTAATCTTTATTCCAAATAAAAGATAAACAAAATAATTATCCCAAACAAATTAGGATAAATCATATTATTATCTAATATTCCATGAATTATCAATTAACAAATAAAAGATAAATCACACATTAAATAATTATCCAAGAAAACTAATTCCTTGATAATTACATAATACAATATGCGCCCCACCTCTACTAAATAAAGGTCCATGCGCATTTTTTGACACATTGGGCCAAGTCCACAGAAACTTCTTTTCCATTTATTTAATCTTCTAATCCAACTAAACAATTAATCCACATATCAATTAAATAGTCCAATCCAACTATTTAATTATAATTGAGATGAAACGACGAGAAAACATATATGCTATATTAGGAGCCACGTCGGGGACCATGAACCCATCTTCAGTAGCTACAATAAATTAAATAAAATTATTCGTCGGACCGAACAATTATATTCAATCTATTAATTCCGGGATTACACCACCATAAACCCGAAACTGAACTCTGCAGAATATAGATAACTTATACTCAACTATGAGTTGTAAGGTGTCCACTGATATAATCATTACATACGGATAAATCCTCCATAGACTGTTCATTTCGATTCGGGATATTTCCGTAAACCCTTCTCGAAACATATTATCCTTATTTACCATTAACCCCCTAGTGATCAATTAGTTCACCACTGATATAGTATGAACCGGGCCCATCGATCGATTTCTAGGGTTAACAAATAAGGAAGCGCTGTCTGTCTACTTCCCGAGGAATGAATGGATTCCATATTCGTGATAGCACGGACTACTCACTCATCCGAAAGAGCCAACGAGAAGTGTTGGACCACATCTTGCTTGAAGTGATCCTTACTAACACATCAAACTCTACCCTAGTCTAAGCAAATAAATGCTGTGATCACCTTAGGATTGAGATTAATCCATATATGATCATCTTGTGATTCGATAAGACTTCTCGATTACGAATTATATCGAGAACTCAAATCAAATCGGTCGATTCTATATGATTATCATCATATATAAATGCCCCACTAGGTACCCTATTACCCGCCAATCCGGATAAGACTGTCACACCTAAAGTGTTCTGGGCGCATTATTAGCATATTAATCATGAGACCCGTACTTAGATTAATCAATGCTACGGACTAAGTTAATTTTAAGTACATCTCACTAACTCAATCCTCTTGTGTATAGCCATACACTGAGTTATGTGATTACATAAAGGAGGTACTTAGGGTTTTCAGTAGTGTCTTAATTATAAGCATACATGCATATAATAAGATGAATTATTAATTCTGTCATAAAACAATTACATAATTGTCTTTCGGGCACTACACCTAACAATCTCCCACTTGCACGAAAGGCAAGTGGATTAATTGTTTTAGAGCACACCCTTTATATCTATATCTACAACATTCTCCCACTTGCTCAAAACAAGTAAGACATATCCCTCAAATCTGTACCCTCCAAGCGCATCTTAGTAATTCATCCTTCCAAGCACGACCGGAGTGTGCCGCCGCAGGGTAGGTCAGTGACCCGGCCCGTACTTGGAATCCAAATACCATGTGACTTGGTACACTGATCAGGTAGGATTTCGGCTTTTGTCAATCTGTAGGAACCTTCTTGCCAAAGTTTCAAAGTTGCCGATTGACTGAGGTGGTAACTTCCTAAACCACTCACGGGCCCTACCCGTAAGTAGGGCAGGAAAGGCCTTACACTTCATATCTTCTGCTGCACAATCTAAGTTCATGTGTGTCAAGTATTGAAACAGGTGATCCTGAGGATCTTTCGTGCCGTCATAGGGTTCTAACTTTGGAACCTTGAACCGTTCGGGACGCGGGTAGTTCAAGATCTGTTCGGAAAATGGTGACTCGAACGACAGGTCATCCGATCTCTGACCTAGAATTCCATCTAGCTCTGCTCGGGCAGCCTCCTGGGCTTGGATGTTGACCTGTCTTTTCACGACGTTGGAGGTAGAGGATAGGGTATCTCCCCTATCATCTTTACGTAGTTGGTTGTTCTGAGGAGCGTTATTTCCTGGAGCCTCTTCCTCTTGCCCCTGTAGGGCTAAACCCAACACACTTTTAAACGCAGCCATATCGAGATTTCGTAAGGCCTTCAATAAGGCTTGTTGGGCAGGATCTGCCAGGACTTCTTCTTGATGAGTTTGGGCATGGTTGGTAGTTGCGTTTGGATCTATTTCTCCAGTACCTGTTTGGCCAGCCGCAGTTGCGGTGGGACCAACCTCATGCGTCTGGGTCTTTTTTCCACTACCCTTTGGGGGTGCCATTGCTTGTTCTTGATGAGATCGCTGAGAGAAGACCCTTCTTCTAGCGCCAATTGACGATGCTGGATATCGTCGAGTTTGTAATCCGGGTCTGAAATACTCTAGAACGACTTATCAAGAACCTTTGGTAGTGGAGGTGGTGAATATGATGTGATTTTGACTGAGCCTGTGAGTTGGTTTCTCTCAAGTTCCCTACGTATCCAATGTGTGTAATTGGAATCAAGTCTTTCGTAGTTCCTTATGGTAGTTTATATATGGAGGCGTCTCGCCCCCTTTTCTTGTTGGACAAGTATATGATTCTTAAACCCTAAGGATCTTTACGTGTAAATCTTTGATAAGAGATAACTACGACTGCATTTAAACTATAAGATATGTGTCCTATAATCAAGGGATTCTTCCCTTCTTTATCTAATCATATAGGCACGTGCGTGTGTTATCCTTATAAGGAAAGGTCCTGAAGTCCTGCGTCAGGATCCTCAGACTGTCTCGACCAGGCTTGCCCGACCACCATGACTGAGCCGCCCTGCGGTGGTCGAGTTTGGAAGAGCCAGGATAGACCTCCCACTTGGGGTAAGGTTTGATTAACATGGGGCCCCTTGCCCTGATACTTTTCCATCTAGCTATTGTGAAGCCACTCCCTGAGCGACACGTGACGAGGTCTACTCTGGTCCTCATCAAGACTCAAACCCGAAACATTCCACTAACAATCTCAGTGATTACTACTGGACTAATATCTTATTGGCAAAATGTAATTGTTAGTTGACCTAAAAAAATGATATTTTTCACTTTATGGTATAATGGAGTTAATATATGTTATTCCTCATAGCTGTGTATCTAGCTACTAAATTGATCGATCCCCCCTACTGAAAATTGATTACGATTGTGATGGGGTAAGCATCAAAGGTATGTAGGGAATAGGAGAGGTTGATATTGATGTAACAACGATATTGTAAAATTGAGGAGATCCTCCCCAATCACTCCTCTGAAAAAGCACAAACAATTCTTGTGGCTCAAAACTAGTGCACCTGCTGCAACTTTGATTTCCCCCTGTCCTGCTATGCTATCCCTGTTATATTCACCTTTGTTTATTTTTTTTCCCTGGGTCTTATTGTCGTCTCGTATTTACTTGAGAGAACGCAATTGCTTAAGACACTCAATAAATTATTTCGGGTATATGGACAGTGTTAATGGTACAACGGTCAATTCATTCGGACACTACATTTCATGCAAATTTCGAATTTAAAGAGGCGAAAACTATTTTCAACTCACATACATAATCGAATTTTGTGCATAAATTGGATTATGAAGAGATTGGAAACAAATTTAGAACTCTGTAAAGTTGAAATATACACAAACTATGGTGTCTAGATCGATTGTAGTGCCATTAACAATATCCACCACAAAATTGATTTAAATTTAACTCTCTTTTTTCTCCCGCAACATGATAAACTATCTTTATCGTGAAATCATAAAAGAAAACTATAGTTTTCACATTTTCTTCCACGCTCAAAGAACACATTACTTAATGCATGGTTGGTGCTTGAGAAAACACCTACTTTGCGTTCCGATGAATCCCCAAACGAATTTGAGTCATGAAATGAATGGCGTTTCACTTGAATAAATTCCGTTTTCTACTCCATTTCAAGAAAATGCGGTGAGTTTTTAAAGTTTGAAAAAATCATTTTTAACGTCCCGCTCCCAGATACTGAGTCCTTATCTGAAAGAGAACGTTCCGCACGTATAACATTAAATAAATTCAATATGATACGTAAGTTTCTACGTCATCGTATCGAGTTAAGTAAAGTAGTGAATTAGTTGAATTACAATGTGGCTGATAATGGAGTATTTATAGATGATACCCCTCATGCAGGGCCGGCCCTCCCCTAAGGCCGCCGAGACCGGGTCTTAGGCCCGGTCTCATTGGGGGCCCAACAGATACGTGTTTTAAAAAAAAAAAAAATCGTGTTAGATTTAATCCGATCCAACCTAAAAATATGTTAATTTTCTTTTTTGGTAGAGGCCCAAATTTGTTTTTATTCTAATTGATAAAAGCGCAATAAAAAAATTTACTTGACCAAAAAAATAGATATATACAAACAAGTTTTATTAATTTTTGCATATACGGATGTTAAAAATGCGATAAGTGTTGGAAACAATGTAGTACTTAGGATTTGACAGAGAATTAGAAATTTCAAGGCACGTTAATAACGTTGTCTTTTAAGAGATGTTTTGTCCAACACGATTTGTCACTAAGGGATCAAATGAAAATCTCTTTCAGGATACAATGGGGGTGTTTGATTCAAACAGTGACTTGTTTGAATCAAACCCGAGAACACTCAAAGTTTTTCTAACGATGTTGTCAAATTTATGGATTTTCGTCTTCATACTTATGTCTTTTATAGGTTGCAAGTACCCCATAAACGAATGGATGTACTCCTTGCACCGGATGAAAGCATGCAACCCTTACACAAAATGGTAAATACATATCAGTTCGAAAATGCGTGTATCTGAAAATGCATATCCCTTCATGAACTGATGCATGCATTGATTTAGGGGGGCGTTGCCCCCGAACCCCCACGAGTTGGCGCTACCCCCGAACCCCCTCGAGTTGGCGCTGCCCCCACGAGTTGGCGTTGCCCCCGAAAATTCGTTGCGATAACATTAATTCGTACGGCAACTCGTAGCAAACGATAACCAAAATATTTATTTATGAAAAAATATCTAACAATAAGTATGTTTAAAAAAAACAATTTCAACTAAAATGCCCAATTCGGGAGCTTGGTCTTAGGCCCAATACAAGCGAGGGCCGGCCCTGCCCTCATGGGTCGAAGTTACAAGTAGTTAAAACATAAAACTGTCTAAGTTCAGCTTCACGTCCTTCAGCTTAAGAAATCTCTCCCAAAGTCTGTTTCCTCAGCTAAACTCTTCACTTAGGTGAGTGAGCACATCAGCACAACTGAATCTTATCAGTTGACTATTATGGATTTTGAGTGTGTGCACATCCTCTTGCATCCTTAGTTCTTTATCCATATATTGTAACACCCATCTCAAGTTGAGAGTAATGAAGGAATCAACTTGCACATCCTTCTTGCTCCAACACTTCTTTATCTACAAGAACTTGGTTTAAATACTTTGGAAATGCCTATCTTACCTAGCAAGTAACAGAATATGGGTGCATCCAAGGCCTTAGTGAGAATATCAACGAGTTGCTCCTTGTTATGAACATGTAGAAGTTTGATCAAGCATGATTTGACTTTATTTATGACAATATGACATTCATTCTCAATGTGTTTTGTTATTTCATTAAAAACAAGATTCTACAATGTGAAGTGCACATGCATTTTCACAAAATAGAAATCAGAAAACTGTACTGGAATCTTTAAATCTTGCAAGATGTAAATAAGCCATTGAATTCCACAAGTTGTATTGGTTATTGCTATGTATTCAATTTTAGAAGAACATCTGGAAACTGTCTGTTTCTTTACCTTACATGATACGTGAGCATAACCTGAGAACATCATATATCTTGAAATAGATTTCCTGGTCTCAGGATCCTGCCCAGTCACTGTCAGTGAATCCTTTCATGATGAGGTTGTTCTCAGTCGGAAAGAAAATTCTTTGTCCTGGATTGGCCTTTAAGTATCTCAGAAGACTATGAGATGCCTTCATGTGATTTTTAGTTGGGGTATCTAAAAACAGACTCAACTATTGACCAACAAAAGCAATACAGAGTCTGGTAAAAGTTACATAAATTAGTTTACCAATCATGGATCTGTAGGCAGTATTGTCATCTAATAAAGGTGAATCCACATGCTGCAATGCTTGTTTGGATTCCATTGGAGTTTTGGCAAGTTTAGCACCTAAAAACTTATACTCTTGCAAAAATATTGGGAGTATATTTCTTTTGCGACTTAGAAATTTCATTAGATGTTCTAGAAATTTCAATTCCTAAGAAATATCTGAGTTTACCAAGATCCTTGATAGTAATCTGTTTTGGAGATGATCATTGACTTAATGAATCTGATTCAATTCAAATTGGCTATAATACAATTATCTATATAAACCAGTAAGGAAATGAGCAAGACTATGTCAGCTTGCAATTCCTTTGTCTGCTGGCTTACTTCAACCCATACAATGACTTGATTATGTACAAACCTGATTTGATTTTTTAGACTTAAACCCTTGATGAAGCTTCATGTATACTTTTTCATGAAAATCTCCATGCAAAAAAGCAGTGTTAACATCCATCTGATGAAGATTCCAGTTGTTGGCTGTTGCAGCATCTAATAATATTCTGACTGTTGTGACATTCACAACTAGAGAAAATGTTTCTTGATAGTCAATGCCATAAGTCTGAGTGTAGCCTTTTAATAGTTTGGCCTTATACCTCTCTACTGATCCATCATGGTTGAATTTTATCTTATACACCAATTTGCATTCAATAGGTTTCTTGCTAGGTGGTGAAGTGACTATCTCCCATGTGTTGGTCTTCTGCAATGCCTTAAGTTCCTTCCGCATTGCCTCTTTCGAGTCATCAAGTTTGATTTCTCGATTGTAAGTCTTAGGGTTAGTGACTGCATCAATATCACAAACATACTTGGCATAGTCAGCTAAAAGTTTGTCCAGACTCATTTTTCTATTTAACAAATGATGGGTCTTTATTGCATTGGCACCTCCTGATAAAATTTTGGTGCCTTTCTTATTTTGGTAGATCTTCTCAGCTGAACTGTTAGGGCATGTCGCTGATCAACTTTGTTTGATCCTCCACTATACTCCTCAGCTGAATTTGCTTGCTGGATTCCTCAACTGAGCTACTTAGCTGATACTCAACTGAAACCGGCAATGGTATTGACATATAAATGGTACATTGAGCTTTGTCTAGAACTTGCTTGTATAAAGGAAAATAAGTTTCATGAAGCTGAGTATTCCTAGCAACAAAAATGTCTTTGTTGGTGATGTCCAAGAAAATAGCCTCCTTGAAAGTGTTTGAGTTTCCAAGATACACACAGAGTCATGCATATAGAATCAAACTTAATTTTAAATTGTTGCAGAGTACATGAAAAACTAAACCATGAAAAAATTTAAACACAGGATAATTCGGCTTAATGCCATACAACACCCCAAAAGAAGTGCTTTCCTTAACAAGGGTGTGGGTGTAGAATTGATAAGTTTAACAGCATGTAGCAAACAATAACCCGAATATTCAATAGGTAGGTTACTCTACAATCTCAAACCTCTGGCTACATTCAACAGATGCTGATGTATTCTTTCAACAATGCCATTCTATTCAGGTGTACTTACACATGAGCTTTGATGAATAATACCATACTCTTCATAAAAGCACATCATCTGAAACTCAACACCATAAGATCTAATAACCTTGACAACCTTATTAAACTGAGTTGAAACAAACTTAACAAAATATTTAACTAATTCAGAAGCTTCAGACTTCTGTCTCAGGAGTAAAACTTAGGTAAATCTAGAATAATCATCAACAATAGTTAAAAAATATTGTTGGCCTTCACTGTGGGATGCCTCAAAGGTCCCAAAATATCCACACGCACAAGAGCAAAACAAGAGTTAACAACAGTTTTGATCAGTGGAAAATGTTTTTTCCTTCAACATATCCATGGGACAGACAAAGCAAAAGTCATGTTCACAAAAATTGACATCATATGAAGGAGAACTAATGACTTGCAATATTTTATCAGGGAGATGACCTAGTCTATAATGCCAAAATATATTATCATCTACCCTATCAGACAAGGTTTTATTTTCTACTGTGTTACAAATAGATCTAGCAAAAAATTTCTGCATTGGTTGATGTAACAAAATGTAAAATCCTCTGTGTAGCTCAGCTGAACCAATCATGTTCTTCTTGCTGTCTTGCAAAACACACTTGTTAGTAGTGAAGACAGCTACACAACCAGAGTGATTAATCAAAGCTGCTAAAGATAACATATTATATTTAAAACCAAGAATGTACAACACATTGTGCAAGGTCAGATGAGGATTGATCATCACTTGTCCCATATGTGTTACTTGTACATTATCGCATTAGGTAATCCCACTTTAATGTTAGACACAAGTTTATGATTACTTAGTTGTGTTGGAATAGTGTCCTAAACCCAATCGGGTTGGACCGGATCCGACCGGGTCGGATCATTTCTACTATTTCTTTATGTTTGTACATATATTAAATGGATTTTCTGTTGTCATATATATGTTCTTTTAAAGAACCAATTATGAATTGTTATATGATAACGTCCTTAGTATTAAAATGTGATAGAGAAACCATGATAGGCGATTATGGTTGATGAGATCTCTAATCACTTTAATAAGTTTGATACTTAAATGTCTCTGGGCTGATGTACTATCAAACAGGGCATTGATAGTATAAACAGACTAGAACGTATTAGATGTCTTCTATCTTTAAGGGCAGGGATAGATCTCGTCTATCGAAGTGTAGAGACACTTGGGTATGCGTGGGCGTGTATTAGAGAATCGCGCACGTTATATCGACCCACTTACACGGATAAGTGTCACACTATGTGGCGGTTGTGTAATTATCCTTAAGACCGAGTCTTCATGGCATCACGGTCTGGATTGTCATGCTTTGAAACTATTGAGGTTTCCCCTAGCCACGGGGCGATCATGCGGTAGTGATTGGGTATGATATTGAAGCATGCGGAGTATACATGATTGGTCGTATGGGAATCGTGTATCCTATGATTAAGATCGAATATCCGAAATGGCCTTCTTATAAGGATTGTCTTACTCTCGTGAAACTTTGCAAAGTGGGAGTAAACGAGTTACTTCGAGAGAGCATGATATCCAGATTATAAGATACGGTCGTTAATGTTTGACACTTTCGACGTGCGACCGTATGGATATTATTACAAATGATAGGATTGTAACTTACACGATGTAATCAAGTTTCACATGAAAGGTAGTAGTCATTGCATTTGACTATTCCGATGATTGGGGGTCACGGTGTGTTGCTAGACGCTATCCCGTGATCGTTAGGTATGAAGGGCATTTTAGTAAATTGCACTTTGTGTCTACGGCTGATAAGCGGATTTTCTACGGTCCGGTCGATCAAGTAAAAACTCGAAACCTTAGCAAAATCTACTTTCTAACCGGCAGTGGACCGGGTCGATTGTAGGATAGTGCTTGAGGAGTCCGAGGTCGAACCCACAGAGAGTGGTTTTTGAGTACCACAGTCGACTTAGCACTCAGTTCAGGTCAAACAAATAGGTGTGAAGTTATACTATTGCGTAAAAGAAAGATTACACTACTCGGAATTCTAAACAATTAAAAGAAGTATGGCCGAACTACGATCCAATGGATTACTTTACCTTTAAACAGATTACCCCGGGAGTGTGCCTTACCTTATTTCACCGTCTAACGATAACTCATAGGACAAACCCGTGATTGGGCCGGACTTGATGACTAGGCGTCAATCTAGTACGGGTAGGTGTCAAACTACCTTTCAAGTCCAAAATCTCTACGGTCCCGAAACCCCGTTCCCCACACGTCGCGCAACATACATTTATAAGCTACGTGTGTGCAACAATGAACAAAGTTGTCAATCTCATTCAAAGCTATTAAAACAATCAAAACAAGTTTCGTGATGTGGATTATTGATTAGAACGTTAAATTACGCACTACACTACCTCCCGGTTCATCGATCTAACGGCGTTTCACCCGCCTTCACATAGTTCAACCATACGAGGAATCTAGCTACTCATAATCGAATCTAAACAGCAAACAAGGTAGAAAAACATAGCAATAACCATCAAAAAACAAGAGAATAAACTTACTTGATTAAGAAATTAAGAGTACCAAATTCGTGCTCCAAAAGATCGAATTTTGAAAATCAAAATGTAACAAATCGAAGTTCTAAGTTAGATAATCAAAGAGAGGATCGAAAGACGATTCTAATGATATATAGCACTAATTCTAACTCTAAGAAATGAAGAAAATCGCCCCAAATCGCCTAAAGTCGCCTAAAACCTCCTCCTTGTTGCTGCTGCGATGTTTGAGGTGTTTATATAGTCCAAGGTACTTGTCCGTACGGATAAAAGGCTATCCGTGCGGATAGTTCATCATTTTCGATCGTCCGCACGGACAAAATGTGTCATCCGTACGGACAACTCTCTCTGGTTTTGCCTCAGTTGCTCCATTTCGATAGCTCTGCGATAAACACTTCATAACTTCTTCATCCGACCTCTGATTGGGGTGATTAAAAAACCATTAGAAATATATTTGAATTATCTACAACTTTCATGAAGACACTATGACCAGAAAATGCCTCCATAATCGGTCAAAATGCTGATGAAGTGAACATATGGTGAGAGCAACAACTATTTCTCTTCCTTTTCTTATTCTTTCTTCTTCCTTGGCTCATTCTTGCACCTTGATCACACTTATCATCATAAATCTTCGCCTTCCGGGTTCTCGAGACACCCTAGTCCTGCATCCATATGAAAACAACAAGCAAACGCATAACCCCGCAAACTACGGGTGCTCGGGAAAAACGAGTATAAAATGCTAAAATAAGGTCGAGTTTACGGAAAACCGACAACCACTCGCCGTGCAATAAAACCTCATTTAATACTCAAAATAGGGTCTAAACTCACCCGAAACATGCCAGAAATGTGATAATCGTAATGAATGAGCATGCAAATGTCTTGTAAAGTTGGTTCTATCACCACCCCACACTTAGCCTTTACTCGTCCTCGAGTAAATTAGGCTTTCAAACAATACCAAGGAATCAACTTTACGGTACATGCATGCATTTCAAAATATCGAGGTGAAAAGAACTTAGTTAAGTGAATGCATTACTTTGACTCTACTGGATCATGACACGGAGTGAGTGTGTGTTGAATGACGACGACTTATGCTTATACGATTTTGGGCTTGGAATACCGGACAAATGACTTTACACAATCCTGCCCTTCCTAGAATCTCCACTAATCGGGACTAACCAAGGTTAAACACGGTCCAGCAGGACTTGAATGGTTATAACGTTAGGATAGGGTAAATTCGGTTAATCGAAAAGGGTAATTTGGGAAACTGGAGAAAAGAAGTACGAGTGAACATAATCCAAACACGTACCACGTCTTCTTTACCAAACAAACCCACCAAACTCCTTTTTGATCATTTTCAACACTTTGGGAACTATAGGACACTAAAATACCCGAACTCATTGCCAAACTCGACTATGTTTCAAGTGTCGTGAGGTGAGCTCGAATACTTAGTACTATCGACTATCCCAACCCTAACATCATCATTGCTTTAAGCTCATTGCCTTTTTCAACCCTTTATTTCTATATACAACACAATTATTTGATTTGAATTTTTTTTTTTTTGAAATGAAACCCGAGCATCCAGCCCCACTGAGCTCCTCCTTTCCTTATAGCTCTAAAACTGAGGAAACAACAACCCGACTCAAAAACAACATCTCCCCCCACCCCACACTTGCCTTGGCAAGTGTGGTTTAACAAGAGACTAAGTCCACTCGTAGGGTCAAATGAAGGAATGTGACCAAAATAAGGCTCAGAGGTAGGTTTCGACTAAGTGTGAAAACGGCTATAATGCGAATGGTGGTCAGACCATTCTATCAAGGCTGAGAGGGGCTACGAAGGTCAAATGTTCGGCTCAGGCTTATTTGGCTTAAGTAGGGTCAAAAAGAACGCCAAAACTGTCATCCCGTGTTCCTACCAAGGCCAATCCTTCTATTTAGCCTCGAAACTAGAAGTACAGTGTGTAAAGTAATCGTGATAAGCAAAAACGTCGTCAAGCGTGTACTAAAAAGTGTTCCGTATCATGACAATATAGACTCAACGTGAGACATTCACAAAACTAAAGACCTTTCACCACTTAATTGTGAGCGGCATGCATATAACGTGGTGTTAAAATCTTGGAAAATTTTGAAAAACGGCCTAAAAATCGACTCGAAGCGAGTAAAACCAAGTTTATCACATCACGGCATAATACTTTTAAGAACAAGCGAATAAGCTAAGTCGTCCCCCCCCCACTTAAGTGAAGCACCGTCCTCGATGTGTGAGCGAAGGAAAAAAGAAAGACTTAGCTTATGAGCCCGGCAAAACGGCGCGATCAAGTCCCGTAACGGTCGTGAAAGTAGTCCATCCCGAATCCCTAGTCATTGAAAAACATCCAAGAAATACATGCACGGGACATGGTCCGCGTGCCAAAGCATATAATATGGGGAGAACCCGGGGGTGATAAAAATAAACGACCTCGTCACCTCAGAAGACTTGAACATATGGCATAGAGATAGTCAAAATATGAATCAACCATACAATAAACAACCAACACGTCCAAACGTGCCCAACACAAAATCCACAAATCCAAGACATAGTCACAGAAGGCATGAAAAGATGAAAAACCAGTGATATATCCGGACGGATGGGTATGTTTGTCCGTCCGGACAAGAGAATGCCAAGATCATTGTAAAAACCAGAGATCCATCCGGACGGATGGGTGTGTGTGTCTGTCCGGACAAGGATAAAAACAGAGGAAAATGAATTTTAAGCATGAAGGCCCCTCGGGATCATCCGGATTCAATCCTCAACACCAAAGCACAGCAAAACGAATTCAAAACCAGCAAAAACACATGAAATGATGGGTTGCCTCCCACCGAGCGCCTTTGTTTTATGTCGTTGGCTCGACATAGTGACTTATACTATATCGGTTTTTTCAAGATTATACTACCGATACGAGCGATGAAGACGAGATTCAGAAAGAAAACGAACGGTGAGTTATAAAGTTAAGATGTCATGCATTGGAGTCCATGACGGGACTAAACAATTGGCTTCCCTCTATCTTAGGATCCTCCAAAATCACCACTTGAGAGCTTCATCAAGCGGCAACTTTTCATATTTCTTGAGGCGAAGGCCATTTGTGATTGACGTCCCATGCTTGGGGTGCTTTATCTCTCTGACCTCCGAGTCAAAAATCCTCTCAGCTGTGTAAGGTCACGACCATCGAGACTTCAACTTTCCCGGAAAAAGATGCAAGCGAGTATCATACAATGAGAACCTCATCTCCTACCTCAAACTTCTTCGGCTTTATCAATTGATCGTGGAGAAGCTTGGTTTCTCTTTGTATCTTGCCGAACAATCATAGGCTCGTAGTCGAAACTCCTCCAATTCAACTAATGAGCCATCCTTCTCTCTCCACTAAGAGTTTCAGTCCATATTTAACTCTTTAATAGCCCAATGCGCTCTATGCTCAACTTCCACTTTGGTAAGTGACACGCTTTTTTCAAAGACAATCATATGCGGTGACATACCAATTGGAGTCTTGAATGCGGTTCTGTGAGCCCAAAGAGCGTCATCCAACTTTTTGGACCAACTCTTAGAATTTTTATCAACAGTTCGTTCAAGAATCCTTTTAATACCTCGGTTTGAAACCTCCACTTGGCCACTCGTTTGAGGGTGATAAGCCGTTCCCAACTTATGAGTCACCCCATACTTAAG
Organism: Gentiana macrophylla; assembly: GCA_026214975.1. Classification (NCBI taxonomy): domain Eukaryota; kingdom Viridiplantae; phylum Streptophyta; class Magnoliopsida; order Gentianales; family Gentianaceae; genus Gentiana; species Gentiana macrophylla. The sequence goes on along the minus strand of CM047810.1, from coordinate 29,153,568 downwards.
GAGTAGCTTATCTAAGTCTCTATTCGCAAAATGAGTGCCATTGTCAGAAATGATAGTTCTAGGTACTCCAAACCGTGTGAAAATGAACTTTTTAGAAACTTAATGACCACGTATACATCATTAGTGGGGTTGCAATCGCTTCCACCCACTTCGAGACGTAATCACAAGCTACCAAAATGAACTTGTTGCCAAAAAGAAGAAGGATAGGGTCCCACAAAGTCAATTCCCCAAACGTCGAAGACCTCACAAACAATGATAGGTCGTTGAGGCATCTCATTTTTCTTAGAAATTCTCCCCGAACGTTGACACGCGTCACAGGTTTTTACATAAGCGTAGGCATCCTTAAAAATTGTCGGCCAATATAGCCCGCTTTGCAAAACCTTCAATGCGGTCCTTTGTCCCGAGAAATGGCCCCCGGCCTCTCTATCATGGTAAAAGGATAACACGCTCAATCTCTCGCCCTCAGTTATACATCTCCTCAGAACGCCATCAGCACACAATCGAAACAAGTAGGGATCCTCCCAAACGAAGTATCTAGCCTCACTCACTAACTTCCTCCTCTGATTCTCATCTAACTCCGACTTGAAAAATCCACTTTCCAGGTAATTCACTATCGGTGCAAACCACGGAGCTCCCTCCTTTCCTTTCTTCAGAAAATTCCCTCGTTTTTCCGGTAACATAGTGTCTACAACAAAAAGTCGCTCATCCGGAAACGAGTCATCTATTTCTACCCTTTCTGATTCGTCACCCTCAACTGGCTCAATCTGACTAAGATGATCGGCTACCACATTCTCACAACCTTTACGGTTTTTAATTTCCATATCAAACTCTTGAAGGAGCAAGATCCATCTCAACAAACACGGTTTCGCATCCTTCTTAGCGAACAAATATTGCAATGCGGAATGGTCTGTATGGACAATCACTTTAGACCCCACCAGATAGGATCTAAACTTGTCGAAAGCGAAAACTACCGCCAGCAATTCTTTCTCAGTCGTAGTGTAGTTCTGTTGAGCCGGATTCAAGGTGTGACTAGCATAATAAATCGGTCGAAACAACTTATCCACCTTTTGTCCTAACAATGCTCCTACTGCCAAATCGCTAGCATCGCACATGACCTCAAACTCTTGCTCCCAATTTAGAGCTATCAAAATAGGAGCCTCAGTCAAAAGCCTCTTAATCTCCTCGAAAGCTTCCACACACTCGTCATCAAAAGTCACATTTACTCCCTTCTTCAATCTAGAGGTAAGAGGTGTAGCCTTTTGGGCAAACTTAGGGATAAATCTACGATAAAACCCCGCATGTCCCAAGAAAGATCTTAACGTTTTCAAACTAGTAGGCATAGGCAACCTAGAAATAGCATCTACCTTAGCCCTATCAACCTCTATCCCCTCAGCTGAGACCTTATGACCTAGGACAATTCCCTCAGTCACCATAAAATGACACTTCTCCCAGTTCAAAATCAAATCGGTCTCCTCGCACCTAGCGAGCACCCTATCTATATTAGTCAAGCATGCATCAAAACTGTCCCCAAAAACTGTAAAATCATCCATAAACACCGCCATACACTTATCAATTAAATCAGCAAAAATGGCAAGCATGCATCTCTGAAATGTCGCGGGTGCGTTACACAACCCGAAAGGCATTCTTCGAAATGCAAAGGTGCCATAGGGGCAAGTAAACGTGGTCTTTTCTTGGTCATTGACATCAATGTGAATCTGATAATAACCACTAAATCCATCAAGAAAACAATAAAATGCATGACCAGCAAGCTTATCTAACTCTTGATCAACAAACGGGAGTGGGAAATGATCCTTCCTAGTCTTTTCATTCAACATGCGAAAATCAATGCAGACTCGATGACCAGTAACAGGGCGTACAGAAAAAGACTCACCTTGCTCATTTGTTAGCACCGTAATGCCGCCCTTCTTAGGTACCACCTGTGTGGGACTCACCCACTCACTATCCGAGATGGGGTAGATGATGCCCAACGTCAACATCTTCACCACTTCCTTTCTTACCACTTCCAATAAATGCGGGTTCAGTCTCCTTTGCGGTTGACGCCTCGGTCTCGCCCCATCCTCGAGGATGATTTTGTGCTTACATATGTCGGCACTAATCCCCTTGATATCCACCATTTTCCATCCAAAAGCTCGTTTCCTCTTCTTCAAGACTTGAACTAGCTTTACTTCGCAAGAAATTTGTTAGTGAAGCAGATATAATAACTGGAAGTAAATCACTACCTTCAAGAAAAACATATTTGAGGTGTTGAGGAAGTGGTTTCAACTCCAAATCCGTCGGTGGTTCCTCAATGGATGGCTTTGGCATATCCTCTGGCGAACCGAGATCCAGTTTCTTAGTCCAGCTAGCTTCCATGAACTCTCCCGCCTCGAGATGCATGGCATAAACTCGCATCACCCGGTTGTCGTCAGTCACCTTGCATGACTTCATCAAACATTTCTCCAATGGTTCCTTGTGCCCCTGCAAATTCACATTCTCCAAAACACACGGGTGGATGACATCTATCGAAAAATAATCGTTCATCTCATTCTCGGGGTGTTTCATGGTTTTGTACACATTAATCTTGACACTATCTTGACCAACTCTTAAAATTATATCCCCCCTCTTAACGTCTATCAAGGTCTCCCCAGTATTTAGGAAAGGCCGACCTAACAAAAGAGGTGTCTTAGAATCAGTGTCCATATCAAGAACCACGAAATCAACCGGAAACACAAATTTATCAACTTGAACCAACACATCCTCGGCTACTCCTAGCGATGTCCTAACTGACCTATCCGCCATTTGCAAAGTCATGCCCGTTGGTTCTAATCTCCCTAGGCCCAACTTATCATAAACTGACTTTGGCATCAAACTAACCGATGCCCCCAAATCGCAAAGCACATTTTTGAAAACAGTCTCTCCTATGGTTATCGGGATAGTAAAACTGCCCCTATCTTGAATTTTGGGAGGGATTTTATTCTCAAAAATGGCGGAACATTCATAACTCAACTGGACCATCTGTTGCATTTTCTCTTTACTTGAAAGCATATTCTTTAAAAACTTGAAATACTGATGGGATGTTAGCAATGATATCCAACATTGGCATGGTCACTTCAAATTTCCTCAACATTTCTAAAAATTTGGCTTGACTTTGGGTCAAGACCTCCTTTTGTTGTTTTGAGAGGAAATGGTAAAGTGGTCACGTCAAAACCCGGGAGGAGGGGATTTTACCTTTACTACCTTTAGGCCTGAGTGGTGGCGATGGCTCTTCTTCCTTCACATCAATGATTATCGTATCCGACTTTGGCCTCGACGCTTCTTCCCACTTTCGCTTGTATTCTTCCACTTCCCTTTCCAACCTCGAGATTCTCTCTTTTCAGCCCTTTCTCAACATCCTCATCAAAACCTTCTTGCTCACCCAACGGCCCTTTGTAATCACAAAATTTCTCTTTCTCGGAGTTTGGCATCATCTTCTCAAGTTCTCGACCTTGTTGACCCGTTTCTTTACCACTCCGGGTGACTACCGCACAAACATCTTTAGATTCCTTGGGGTTCCTCTCCGTGTTACTAGGTAGCCCCGTACTCAAAGGCGGTTGAGATCTATTCTCGGTCAACTGGCCCATCTGAATCTCCAAATTCCGTATGGCCGCTCTCTGTTCAATCACAAGCTTATTCAACTGATCAAGACCTTCTTCCAAAGACTTCCTTTGATTTCCCGGACTACCCCCTTGTTGATTATTGGAGTTGTTTTGCTTATGGGCATTCGGATGTTGGTAAGTCTCGGAATTTTGATTTCCGGCTTGTTGAGTATTCTGTTGGTTGCTGCCTTGTTGCCCTTGCTCTCGACTCCCATTATCTCTATTCTGATTATTGCCCCATTGGCCTTGTCGATTCTGACCCCAACTCTGGTTACTTGAATTTTGATTTTGGCTTTCATAACCTTGGTTGTTGAAGTTTTGATGTTGTCGACCCTAACTACCTTGATTATTCTCTCTCCAACCACCTTGGAAATTCTGAGGGTTCTCTTGCTCTCTATTCTGATTCCAACCTCGGTTGCCTTGGCCTTGATTATTTTGGTTCCACCTCGGTTGCCTCGGTCCCAATTCCTTGGCCACCTTGATTTCCTTGGTTCCAATTTTGGCCTTGTTGGTTGTTATTCCATGAATTCCCAAAATTACGGTTCTCGCATTATTCGAGAATTGTTGTGATTTGACTTCCTTGGTTGTTGTTGCCTGATTCCAATTCCCTCCAGAATTATTTCCAATGTAATTCACATCATTCGGTTGCATTTCTTCTTCCATGCCAAGTCCCATTGATGATTTAAAATCTTGATAGTATGGTGGAGCCTGCAAGCTTGGATTATTACCCCACTGATTGTTTGGATTCGCTGGCCCACCAAAACTCTGCTGTTGCCCAAACTGAGGGTTCTTCCCGGAACTTTGTAGACTACTACCACTCGAGCTTCCCACTCCCAATATGTTGAGTGCGGCTACCAACTCTTCCACCACTGCAACTGGTTGTGGCTGAGACACACTTGCTATAGGTTGTTGAGGAATCGGTGTGGGACCATTTGTGGTGTCTGTCGAGGTAATGTTGAGGTAAGCCGACCTACTCGGATTCGAACAAAGCGAGGCCGAATGATTACCTCCACATGGCCCGACAAAACTGTAATGCATCTTCCATTTTCTTCACCTTGGTTTGCAGTGCCAACAACTCATTGTGTGCATCTGTCTCTTTATCCAACTGTTCTTCAAGTGCCTTGACAGTTTGTTGAGACTCATTCGGGTTGTCTGTCCCTGAACTTGAAACCCATTCATCATCCCTTTCAATTGCATCATTAATATGTTGCATAGCCAACTCGGGATCAATCCTTGTCAAACCCTTTCCACTTGCCGCATCCAAAAGATTTCTATCCGATTTATCCAAGGCTCGATAGATTTTTATGACTTGTTCAACCGTACTCAAATTGTGGGGAGGGCACTTTTTCATCAAAGCTCTGAACCTCTCAACTGTCTCTTTCATAGTCTCTCTTTTTCTCCTACTAAAGTTATGAATTTCACGCTTCAAATCTTCAATCTTCGCCGGAGGAAAATACTTTTTCAGAAAAACATCGGCCACTTCCACCCAGGTAGATAGGGAGCCATTTGGTAGGGTATTAAACCATGTTTTTGCAGCCCCTCTCAAAGCAAACTGAAACATCATCAACTTGAGTGCCTCCTCGGTCACTCCATTATACTTCAATGTCGAGATTATTTGTAGGTAATTGTCCAAAAACTCATTAGGATCCTCATTCCTTTGCCCATGAAAACCACATTCTCACCGATAAGATTTATAACATTTTGCTTTGGTTCCATGTTGTTAGCATGGGACAGTGGAATCCGATTGGATTATGGCGATCCCTTGGTATGGAGTAACCACATAATCTCTCATTGAAACAAACCCTTGATTGGCGGGTGGGTCATTATGTTCTTTGTTGATTCGGGTTATTCGATTAGCTTGAAGAAGGCGATTTCGTGCCGCTAATTGTTGAACCAATCAAAATAGCTGCGATTGTCGACCCGGTGCTTGTTGTTGAAGTTGTACATCTCCTTCCAAAGCGGGATCGAACAAATTCCTCCCATCTGTCGCCCTTGCAACCAAAGGAGTGTTCGGGATTTCTTTCACGTGGAGGAGGGTGTTTAGATGGCCCAATCCTCCAACTTGAGATGCACCATCATCATTCAACCTATCTCTTCCATTTGGTCGTCATACTTTCTCCTACGAAGAAGAATCAAGCTTCTTGTCCGTCCACGTGTATCGAAACCGAGGTAGACGATCTTCTCTTCAATTGGCTTGCGTGCCTATCAATATCCGGGTAAAAGGCTCAGAGGAGTCCACAGAACTCCGGGTCATACAACGCAAGTCAAATCAAACAACAAGAAAACAATAAAGAGGACGTCCTAAGCCCAAGCTTTCGGTCAACTTTTGTGATATCAAAGCGTTACCAATCCCCGGCAACGGCGCCAACTTGATAAGCGGATTTTATACGGTCCGGTCGATCAAGTAAAAACTCGAAACCTTAGCAAAATCTACTTTCTAACCAAAGAGATGGACCGGGTCGATTGTAGGATAGTGCTTGAGGAGTCCGAGGTCGAACCCACAGAGATTGGTTTTGAGTACCACGATCGACTTAGCACTCGATTCGAGTCAAGCAGATAGGTGTGAAGTTATACTATTGCGTAAAAGAAAGATTACACTACTCGGAATTCTAAACAATTAAAAGATGTATGGCCGAACTACGATCCAACGGATTACTTTACCCTTAAACAGATTACCCGGAGTGTGCCTTACCTTATTTCACCGTCTAACGATAACTCATAGGACAAAACCCGTATTGGGCCTGGACTTGATGACTAGGCGTCAATCTAGTACACGGGTAGGTGTCAAACTACCTTTCAAGTCCAAAATCTCTACGGTCCCGAAACCCCGTTCCCACATGTCGCCGCAACATACATTTATAAGCTACGTGTGTGCAAAAATGAACAAAGTTGTCAATCTCATTCAAAGCTATTAAAACAATCAAAACAAGTTTCGTGATGTGGATTATTGATTAGAACGTTAAATTACGCACTACACTACCTCCCGGTTCATCGATCTAACGACGTTTCACCCGCCTTCACATAGTTCAACCATACGCAGAATCTAGCTACTCATAATCGAATCTAAACAACAAACAAGGTAGAAAAACATAGCAATAACCATAAAAGAACAAGAGAATAAACTTACTTGATTAAGAAATTAAGAGTACCAAATTCGTGCTCCAAAAGATCGAATTTTGACAATCTAAATCTAAAAAATCGAAGTTCTAAGTTAGATAATCAAAGAGAGGATCGAAAGACGATTCTAATGATATATAGCACTAATTCTAACTCTAAGAAACGAAGAAAATCGCCCCAAATCGCCTAAAGTCGCCTAAAACCTCCTCCTTGCTGCTGCTGCGATGTTTGAGGTGTTTATATAGTCCAAGGTACTTGTCCGTACGGATAAAAGGCTATCCGTACGGATAGTTCATCATTTTCCAGTCGTCCGTACGGACAAAATGTGTCATCCGCGACGGACAACTCTCTGGTTTTGCCTCCAGATTGCTCCATTTCGATGACTCTGCAAAGATAAACTTCATAACTTCTTCATCGACCTCTGATTGGGGTGATTCAAAAACCATTAGAAAGATCTTTGAATTATATACAATTTTCATGAAGACACAATGACCAGAAAATGCCTCCATAATCGGTCAAAATTCTGAAGAAGTGAACATATGGTGAGAGCAACAACTATTTCTCTTCCTTTTCTTATTCTTTCTTCTTCCTTGGCTCATTCTTGCACCTTGATCACACTTATCATCATAAATCTTCGCCTTCCGGGTTCTCGAGACACCTAGTCACGCATCCATATGAAAACAACAAGCAACGCATAACCTCGCAAACTACGGGTGCTCGGGAAAACGCAGTATAAAATGCTAAAATAAGGTCGAGTTTACGGAAAACCGTGATCACTCGCCGTGCAATAAAACCTCATTTAATACTCAAAATAGGGTCTAAACTCACCCGAAACATGCCAGAAATGTGATAATCGTGGGCTGAACTGTACAGAAATGTACTGTAAAGTTGGTTCCTATCAACGGCCAACATATTCGGAAGCCTATCGGGTCACACACATATGAACATCTAGCCGGATTAAAATGTGGTTATAGATGATAACCAAATAAGGAAAGTTTATCTCGAGACTATAAAGGTTATAGTGGTAAATTAATATGGTGGTATTTATTTATTATGAATAAATAAAATACAAGATATTAATTATATTAATTAAAGAATATTCCGGAAGCCAATTTATGGCTAAAGGTGGCGCAACTTATTAGTGTATAAGATACAATTGGATTGTGCAATTTAATTAATAGTATTACCAAATATTGATATAAGATATTAATATATATATATATCCAATATATATGGCGCCTAAATTTGTGTGTGTAGTTGACACACGTAAATGCCAATTGATCAAATTGACATGTTTGAATATTTGGATATTAATAGATTTATATGTGTTATATATATGTGATATATACACATGTGTAAATTGATTTATGGTAATATAATAAAGATAGTCAATATAAGATATTGACAATATCTTGGAAATATTCAATATGAGATATTGACAATATCCTAGATTTATTTAATATAAGATATTATAATAAATGAGATAAATCAATCAATTATATTTTCCTTATTTTATTGGGAAAATGTTTTCTTCCTTTCTACTCTATCTGAGGCGCCACATCTATTATAAATAAGAGGTGGGTGTCAAATTTCTTTTCAGACATCACAATTGCAAGAGCTCATAGTTCTTGTGTAAAAAATAGAGCATCCTATAGAGAGTTGGAGAGAGGGAAAAAGGCCGGTCTAGCAACCGGAGTTTTCCAATAGCAATCCATGATGGGATTCCGCGGGGCTGTTCGTGTGGACTAGCGGTAAAGGCCGAACACTTGGGCGGCTCTATGCAGAACTACTCTCCTTAGACGGTCAAAGCGTCGATCTTTTAGATCAACCAAGGTAACCACCGTCTACTAGCTTATTTGTTTATTGCTTAAACGAAGTCGATCTTGGGTCGATAGGAAATAAATTTTTTGAATTCCGCTGCGTTCCCGCGTAGATTTCCTAACAAGTTGCTCAAGAGAATACACAATGTGATCTGTGCCACCAGAGTGCATGATCCATTGGATAGGTTTTACCAAACAAATGTCATATGATCCTTGAACATGTGAAAATGGTATTGATCGATTATTTGCGTGCTGCTCAAGAGTTGGAATTTAGCAGGGCCACCAGATTCTCTAGTTGTTGTGCAGTAACACCTTGAAACCATGATTTAGTTGACCTAGGGTCTTAATATTCCCCATTAACAGACTGGTCCATACCTGCTTGATCCATCATATTTTCTCTCTTGGGATTAAATCCAGGTGGCTTATAGCAATTATCCTTACTATGGCCATTAAATCCACAAAAGGTGCACTGAAATATCGTAATGTTCTTAGGCTTAAAATATTTTGCAGGAAAACTCTTTGACTGCTCTACTGAATTGACTGGATCTGGCCCCCCAAGGTGATCAACTCTGTCATTCCTAGCCTGTCTGGTCTTTTGGGCCATCAAGATTGTAGAATCTTGATTTCTCGCATTGTTAGCTACATAAGTTTTCTGCCTCTCAAACTTGATAGCCATTGCAAAGACATATTGGATATTAGGAAATGACACCATCGACATGGCTTGCGACACCATTGGCTCAAATTCATTCCCTTATCCTTTTAGAAACTTCATCACATGTTCTGCTTCCATGTGATATAACATAGTTTTCATAGCGTCACAATGACATTGAGGCTCATAGGTGCAAGTAGGAATTGGCCTGATAGTCTTGACTTCTTACCAAGAACCATCAAATTTGTTATGTACTGATTCATGAATCATCAACCTATTTCAGCGAGTGCATTTCTTCAAGAATACCAGAAAGTCTAAAAGCATGAACACTTGCATCGATCTACAAGATTCTTCCGTACATCATGAGCGCTCTTGAAATACATCGAACTTTGTGCAACAATATTCTCTACTAAGTTCAAAATCCAAGTTCTCACCATTGTGTCGCATTGCCTCCAGACTTGAAATTCAGCTGAACTCACCTCTGGTTTCTTGATTGTACCAACAAACCCATACTTATTATTTGTGATCAACACCATCTCCATTGACATCTTCTATAGATGATAGTCATTACCATTCATCAATGATTGGACTCATATCAATGAAGGATTTTCATTGGGATGAACATGAAATAGACTAGATGGACTCAGTTCATTCTTCTTCCCTGCCGTGGCCGCCAAGAACTGTATCCATCAATACAATTTTGCTGAAAACAACCAAGAATCGACCAAGATCTGGATTCTAATTCTTGAACAATGAATAAAATCACAGAAAACTCTCAAGTATCTATGATAACAACATAAATCTTGAAGAAAACTCTCAAGTTTCTTCTTCTAAACATCAGAGTTAACACAAACTGAGCAAGAAATGCACTGATACCATACAAAAATTGATGAAATTGAAAACACAAGAAAAATAAAATTTGTTGGAGAAAAATTGAGGAAAAGAGAAAATGATTTTTATTCATTTTTTACAACCACTTTAAGAGCCGGTTTCAATTACACTCTTGTATAATTTATCAAGAGTTTATGATGACTTTGAAATCTACGTATGACGTAGATGAAGATAGGTCTTTGAATCATTCAATTCGGATATCGGGTGAATGAGAAATTAAGGCTTGAAGTTGGTTAGTTGGAAAAGTTGAAGTGTTGAAACTTGGAAGTTGAAGAGTTTAACTTCCTTAATCCCACATTGGGAATTGTGCTAATCATTTCTCAATATTTAAGTGGGAAGAGTTTAGTCAATGATATAAGCTCTAAGGGAAGGTAGATAGTTCATAATGGTTTTAGTTAGACGATGTTCTGTTAAAATTGCCACACGCTTGCATGTGCGCCGCCTCCCGTCCGCCCGCACTAGCCCATTGACCGTTGACATTGGGCTTGGGGAATTGGGCCTTCGTGGGCCTGAGGCAATACTAATTTTTTTGGACAAAGTTACATTGGGCCTTGTCAAATAATTTTTCAACATTCTGATGATGAGTAGTTCGAGCTGAGTCATAAGTAACTCGATTCGATTTGAAAGTCTCTTCATCTACAACTGATAAGTTAGTGGAGTCTACTTTATTGCTTCAACTGATAGGAGTTAAAGCTGCTAGTGGAGAGTTTCTTCAACTGATGGAGTAAATGGACTATTAGTGGAGTTTTTCAACTGATGGTTCCTTCAATACTTCAAGGATTTTCCTCCCTATATAAAGATCCTCAGCTGCAATGGAAATACACACAAAATACACAACACATACAACATACTATCATCTTTGTACATAAAATAGTTGAAGAGTTTCTGAAGCACTACAGAGTTCGAAGTACCAGGTAAACTGAGTATTTCTGGAAGACAATTGCATAATCCGTGGGTACAAGACGGAGTAAATTTGTCTTAAGGACAGAATTCTTCTCGCCTCAGTTCTTAGCATATCCTCTAGATTTTTGTTTTCATTTCGTTTTCATTACTGTACTTGTAATTTCTTTTCATATTAATAAACAAATTGTTCTTATTCCTTCGGCTTGTTTATTTTATTTTGCATACAATACTACGGATGATATAACAATCTTAAGAATTTTTTGTCAAAGCTTTCTTATGCTCTGAAAAGTATCTGTATGCGAATAAAAATAAATATTCAGTTTGTTTTCTGAACAATTTTTTTTCTGATCGTACTGAATATCAATTTTTGATATTCAGTAAACTTCATCTTGTTGGTCTCGTTGAATATGAACCTAAACCTGATTGTTTATCTTCTGTTTTTGAACATAAATGACTACTGTTAATGATGCGTTATTGACACCTACTGCTGATGTTGCGGCAAGTGTAAGTCTGAATCCACTATCAAGTGTAAGCGCGTGTACTCTTGTGACACGATCGGCAGTGTTGTGTTTGGTTCATCTCATCGTGAGAAACTAGAAAAGTTTAACGGGCTAAATTTCAAGCGTTGGCAGAAAAAGATGTTTTTCTACTTAACTACTCTTGGTTTGGCCAGGATGCTTACTGAAGAGCAACCAGTTGTGCCTACTGACAACATCGAACACAATGCTCTGCTTGCTCTTGAGAGTTGGAAGCATAGTGATTTTTTGTGCAAAAATTTCATACTAAACTGTTTAGATAATACTTTGTATGGTGTCTATTGTACTTTTGAGTCTGCTAAAGCATTGTGGCTTGCCTTAGAGAAAAAAAATAAAACTGAGGATGCAGACGCTAAGAAATTTATTGTAGGTAAATTTCTGAAATATGAGAAGGTCGATTCTAAAACCGTAATTAAACAGGTTGAGGAATTACAAATCATTATATCCGAACTTTTAAAAGATGGTATGATTATTAATGAAAATTTTCAAGTAGCCTGTGTGATTGAGAAGCTACTTTCTTCATGGAAGGAGTATAAAAATTATCTCAAACACAAGCGAAAGCAAATGTCTATGGATGATCTGATTGTCCGACTCCGTATAGAGGAGGACAATAGAGGATCCGAAAAGAAGCATTCTGTGCAGGTTGGATAGGCCAAGGCTCATGTTGCTGAGGTCAAGAATCAGAAAAGGAAGAATACTGGACATTCTTCCAAGAAAACTGGTGAATCGTCCAAGAAACCACCAACTGCTTACAAGTTTAATGGTGAATGCCGCAGCTGTGGCAAATTTGGGCACCGTACTAGTGAGTGCCTTGGAAAGAAGCCATTTCAGCTAAGGGCACATGTGGCTGAAACTGATGGTGATGATGACATGTTCTACGCTATTATGACAGAGTGCAATGCTGTGGGGAATCCAAGGCAGTGGCTTGTGGACACTGTAGCCCCAAGACATGTTTGTGCTGACCGTGCAATGTTTTCAACCTATAAGGCTGGAGCTGGTGAGAAACTGTTGATGGATAACTCTTCCCATTCAAACATTCAGGGAACCGGGAATGTAGTTCTGAAGATGACTTCAGAAAAAAAGCTGACATTGACCAATGTTCTCCATGTTCATGACATTCGTAGGAATCTAGTTTCTGGTGCTATGTTGAGCAAGGCTGGGTTCAAGATGATGTTTGGTTCTGATAAGGTCATTCTGACCAAGAATGAAGTGTTTATCGGTAAAGGCTATCTCACCGAGGGTATGTTTAAGCTTAACGTAATGGCTATTATGCCTAAGAATGTTGTGCCCGATGAGGCTAAAAAAATTGCATCTACTTCTCCTTACTTGCTTGAGTCTTCTTGTTTATGGCATAATCGATTAGGACATGTTAATAATAAATCAATTTGTAGAATGATGAATTTAGATTTATAACCTAATATAAAGTTTAATCAGACTGAAAAATGCCAAATATGTGTCGAAGCTAAAATGACTAAGGCACAATTTCCTTCAGTGGAAAGAAACATAGAACCGTTAGATTTAATTCATACAAATTTGTGTGATTTAAAATTTGTGCAATCGAGAGGCGGTAAAAAATACTTTGTAACATTTATCGAAGATTGTACAAAATACTGTTATGTCTTTTTGCTAAGTAGCAAATATGAGACAATTGAGGCTTTTAAAAACTATAAGAATGAAGTCGAAAATCAACTTAGCAAACGAATCAAAAAGGTTCGTAGTGATAGAGATGGTGAATATGATGCACCGTTTAATGAACTATGTTCACAATCTGGCATTATTCATCAAACTATAGCTCCGTATACACCTCAATCAAATGGTATTGCTGAACGCAAGAACCGTACTCTAAAAGAAATGATGAATGCTATGTTGACAAGTTCGGGTTTACCTCAGAACTTGTTGGGGAAGGCCATCCTCTCAGCAAATGTCATTCTTAATAGAATTCCATCGAAAAAGATGGTAAGACACCATATGAGTTGGGGAAAGGCCATAAGCCAAGCTACAAATACTTGAAAGTGTGGGGGTGTTTAGCAAAGGTTGAAGTGCTTAAACCTAAACAAATAAAGATTGGGCCTAAAACGATAGATTGCATATTTATCGGTTATGCGAATAACAGTAGTGCATATAGATTTCTAGTGCATAAATCTAACATCCCTGATGTACACGTGAATACCGTTATGGTGTCAAGAAATACTGCATTTTTCGAGGATGTATTTCCTAACAAAGACAGAAACAATGAAGACACGAGTCCAAATAAGCGGACGCATGAATCCATAGAGGATATCACTCCAGAAAATGAGGAAATCGAACCTCGTAGAAGTAAACGGGCTAGGACTTCAACGTTATTTGGTCCGGATTTTCTCACCTATATGATAGAAAACGATCCAAGAACATATGCCGAGACTATGTCCATTATGCAAAATCACATTTGGGAATTGGTTAATATTCCACCAGGGCATAAAGCACTCGGTTGTAAGTGGATATTTAAGAAGAAACTTAAAGCTGATGGATCTATTGATAAATATAAGGCCAGATTGGACCGATTTGTAGCCAAAGGTTATCGACAAAATGAGGGTCTTGATTTTTTCGATACTTATTCACTGGTAACTAGAATCACTTCGATAAGGGTTCTTATTGCGATTGCTGCGGTCTATAACCTTGAAATCCATCAAATGGATGTTAAGACTGCTTTCTTAAATGGTGAATTGGAGGAAGAAATATACATGGAACAACCCGAGGGGTTTGTAGTTTCAGGTCAAGAACACAAGGTGTGTCGACTCGTTAAATCATTGTATGGGCTAAAACAAGAGCCAAAACAATGGCACCAAAAATTTGATCAAACGATGTTGTCAAATGGGTTTAAATTAACGAGTGTGACAAATGTGCCTACATCAAGAACACTTCTAATTCTTATGTGATAGTATGTCTTTATGTTGATGACATGTTGATCACGGGAAGTACTCGTGATATAATCATGAATTCTAAGAAGATGTTGACACAGAATTTTGATATGAAGGATATGGGAGTTATAGATGTAATTTTGGGGATTAAAATCTCTAGAATGTCTGATGGGCTTGCGTTGTCACAGTCACATTACATTGTGTCAGTTCTAAAAAGATTTAATGTATTTCATGAAAGTCCAGTGAAAACTCCAATTGACTTAAGTTTGCACTTAGTCAAGAAGAAAGGTGAACATTTGTCTCAGTTGAAATATTCACAAATCATAGGTTGTCTGATGTACATAACCAACTGTACTGGACCGGACGTAGCTTGTGCTGTGAATAAACTAAGCAGGTTTACAAGTAATCCAAGTGAGGATCATTGGAAAGCTTTGAATAGGGTATTGAGGTACTTAAAATTTACAATGAATCTAGGATTATGTTATACAAGATATCCAGCAGTATTAGAAGGATACTGTATGCAAATTGGATATCTGACTCCAAAGATTCGAAAGCCACAAGTGGATATGTATTCACTATTGGTGGTGCTGTAGTGTCATGAAAATCCACAAAGCAAACTGTATAGCTCGTTCCACGACGGAATCTGAGTTTATTGCATTAGATAAGGCAGGAAAAGAAGCAGAATGGCTTCATAATTTCATAGAGGATATTCCATGCTGGACTAAGCCTATTGCTCCAATAAGCATACATAGTGATAGTTAGTCGGCTATAAGTCGAGCACAAAACAGTATGTATAATGGTAAATCTCGACATATATGTCGCATGCACAATACTATTAAACAACTGATCTCTAATGGTGTGATTTCCATCAATTTTGTTAGATTGAAGGAGAATCTTGCGGATCCGCTTACCAAAGGCTTACCTAAAGATCAAATGTCAAAATAGACACTCGGAATGAGACTAAAGCCTATTACGACAGAACTTCGTAATGATAACCCAACCATGTTGACTAGAGATCCCAAGATCATGGTTCAAAGGGACA
Organism: Gentiana macrophylla; assembly: GCA_026214975.1. Taxonomy (NCBI): domain Eukaryota; kingdom Viridiplantae; phylum Streptophyta; class Magnoliopsida; order Gentianales; family Gentianaceae; genus Gentiana; species Gentiana macrophylla. Next base: position 29,138,078 of record CM047810.1, on the reverse strand, counting down.
ACTAAGTTACGAAGGTTCAATGAACACTAACCCATTACGTGAATAAAAGTGTTATCATCGATTGGTGTATAAGGTTAAGTGAAAACTTTTAATGATTCTATAACTTTTTTAATTCAAGTGAGGTATAGCGAGAATACTCTTGATATGAGATCACCTATGTAAGTGTGAAGTGGGGCCGCTTCTGTGAGAATTCAGAGGCTAGAATTCTCTAACGCACTTTCTGAAACCAGGAGTGATTCATGGCCACAATGAACACAACCATAAGAACCAAATATGGTGCTAAGGGAAATATTGTATGAGTGCTATTGTCTGGTTTTACAATAAAGGCTGAACAGTTCAAGACATAGCTCACTGAATAGCCGAGCAGATCCGGTAGTATTTCACTAAAGCAGGTTCAAAGCCATAAGCTACCTCTCCTGATGCAATATTTTTCTGTCAGAAATCTCTTCAGGGTCTGCATTTGCATTAATTTCTATTCATGTGGGGGATTGTTGGAGAAAAATAGAGGAAAAGAGAAAATGATTTTTAATCATTTTAAAATGATTTTTTTAATCATTTTTGCAACCACTTTAAGAGCCGGTTTCGATTACACTCTTGTATAATTTATCAAGAGTTTATGATGACTTTGAAATCTACATATGACGTAGATGAAGACAAGTCTTTGAATCATTCAATTTGGATATCGGGTGAATGAGAAATTAAGGCTTGAAGTTGGTTAGTTGGAAAAGTTGAAGTGTTGAAACTTGGAAGTTGAAGAGTTCAACTTCCTTAATCCCACATTGGGAATTGTGCTAATCATTTATCAATATTTAAGTGGGAGGAGTTTAGTCAATGGTATAAGCTCCAAGGAAAGGGAGAGAGTTTAGAATCTTTTTAGTTAGACGATGTTCTGCTAAAATTACCACAAGCGCGTGCGCGCGCGCCGCCGCCCGCCCGTGCCTGTGCCCGTGCCCGTTGACCGTTGACCTTGGGCTTGGAGAACTGGGCCTGAGGCAATACTGATTTTTTGGACAAAGTTATATTGGGCCTTGTCAAACAATTATTCAATGATGATGAGTATTTCGAGCTGAGTCAGAAGTAACTCGATTCGATTTGAAAGTCTCTTCACCTGCAACTGATAAGTTAGTGGAGTCTACTTTATTGCTTCAACTGATAGGAGTTAAAGCTGCTAGTGGAGAGTTTCTTCAACTGATGGAGTAAAGGGACTATTAGTGGAGTTTTTCAACTGATGGTTCCTTTAATACTTCAAGGATTTTCCTCCCTATATAAAGATCCTCAGCTGCAATGGAAATACACACAGAATACACAACACATACAACATACTATCATCTTTCTGCATAAAATAGTTGAAGATTTTCTGAAGCACTGCAGAGTTCGAAGTTGTTTAGAGTTGAAGTACCTCTCATTGAACAGGTAAACTGAGGGTACAAGCTGGAGCAAATTTGTCTTAAGGGCAGAGTTCTTCTCGCCTCAGTTCTTAGCATATCCTCTAGATTTTTGTTTTCATTTCGTTTTCATTACTGTACTTGTAATTTCTTTTCAGATTAATAAACAAATTGTTCTTATTCCTCCTGCTTGTTTATTTTCTTTTGCATACAATACTACGGATATAACAAAAATAAGGAATTCTCATTAATCAAAGTAGTGAATAAGTTGAATTACAACGTGGCTGATGATAGAGTATTTATAGAGGATAGTCCTCATAAAATCAGTTACAGGAAGTTACAAGTAGTTAAAACAGAGAACTGTCTAAGTTCAGCTTCGCATCCTTCAGCTGGAGTATGCTCTACTGAAGTCTATTTCCTCAGCTGAGTGAGCACATCAACACAACTGAATCCTATCAGCTGACTATTCTGGATTCTGAGTGTGTGCACATCCTCTTGCATTCAACACTCCCTTATCCATATATTGTAACAGTGAGCTCGTTTATTCCAAGTTGCTTCAGGTTGCTTTCATCTCCTCTACATACCAGCTTGCCGATCTCCTCAATAAGCCGTTGAGCTCCCAACGATTTTCAGACCTTAAGACCAATCACCATGTCTATCATATTCCCATGGGATTGCGGGGCGTGATGAATAATCACTAGAATCATCTACCTTTTAGAGGAAAATTTCAAGAGATAAAATGATAAATGTCAAAAAGAAGATAAAGATGTTATTGTGAGATAGAATTGTTTTTGAAATATAAGATTGATGTAGAAGTTGAATTTATTTTAGGATAAGATAGTTGTTTTATCTTTATATTTAAATATGTGATTTATCTCCTTCCTATATAAAGGAGAGTATTGTATCATTTCCAATCAATCCAATAAAACAACATCAGTTCAGTTTTGTACGTTTCCGCACGGATTCTGATTTTCTTTACTACCATTAATGCTAATGTGAACACATATTGTAATTAGTATTTTAAAGTTTTCTTAGTCTACACTCCATTAGCTCTTGTATAATCACATTGTATTATCATTCTACAATCAATGGAAATCAATTACATTACCTTACCTCTGATAAATAAGTTGCATATATATTCATAAAACTGTAAGGTTTGACGAGGGTCATGCATACCTAGGGCGACTTGAGAAAGAAGATGCTGATTGTGTTACTAGAATGATCAAGAATGGTATTTCTCAAAAGTACATACTACGGGAGCCGAGAACGGTAAATTTGAACAATTGCACTCAAGAATAGGGGTGTAATCGAGCCGAGTCGAGTCGATACTCTCTGAAGCTCGAGCTCGACTCGACTAAAAAAGTTCGGGCTCGAAACTCGGCTCGAGCTCGATCGAGCCTTAAAAAGCAAGATCGAACTCGACTCGTTAAATACTCGACAAAGCTCGACTCGGCTCGTAAGCTCGATTATTTTAGTAGAATTCAATTGATTTTTAATGAAATATGGCAAGATCGAGCTCGACTCGTCTAATACTCGACTCGAATAATATTTTTTAATTATGAAAAATAATATTTTATAATAAATAAATTAATTTAATTAATTAAAAAATTATTTAATCAAGCTCGAATAAGCTCGCGAGCTACTCGATTAATATATTTTAAAACTCGAGCTCGACTCGGTTAATTATTCGAGTAGCTCGACTCGAGCTCGAACTCGAGAATAACCGAATCGAGTCGATCTCTCTTGCGAGTCGAATACGAATAAATTTCACAAAGAATTTCAAAATTTCATTTACTAAATTTCTACTCAAGAACATTCATGTAAGGTTGAGAAGGAATGCACGACAGGGCTTTATAGTGATGCCAGAGGTATTCGTCCTGGCAGATAAGAGTCACACTTTTGTTCATCGTAAATATGTAGTGAAAATCATGGAAAGCAATATGATCGATATTGTTTTTCACTTTTGTTATTCATGTATCAATAAATATGTAAGATACCTTTCCAAAAAATAAATGTATAAGAGTAAATTAAATAGTAATATAGTGCCAATAAAGTATATAAACTAATGTTTTGAATCTCAAAAAGGATAATTATCTCCTAAACTTTGTTAATGACTACATCTTACACGGAAAATTAAAAAAATTGAAGCAAAAGAAGCAAAAATTTACCTTGTGGCAGAATTAATTTAAGCAACAGAAGTAGCAAGAGTTTACCTTGTTTAAATTTATTTACCTATAAGTCAATGTGAATCACACATCTGGGATCAACTATATATCATCAATAACCCTAAGTAAAGAATATGTTGAAAATGTGAATTAGATGAATAACCCTAAAAAACTAGATAAATACATACACATGCATGTGATATATGTTCTTTTATTTTTGGCAAAAACACATGTAATGTGCCATGTATAAAAAATGTAGGGGTCAGTGCTAAAGATTAAAAGTGGGCAACACTTAATAACCTTGCAGGGGGTAGGAATTGGCTAATAGGGAACCTACAGCAGCGTCTACTTAACAAATTTCGTCGTTGTTTATTAAGTTGTGATCAGTTTTATATCATTTGACTGTCATTAATATGGTAGTTTTAAAGTAATGAAAAATGAATGAATATATAATAAAAACATAGTACGTTTGATCGAAAAAGAAATCTGATTTATTTCGTACCCCTCAGACATTGGTCAAATTCTACGGGATCAAACCTATGAGACTTAATTTAAGGAATGATATAACAAAAGAGAGAAAAAATATTTCAAAAATGAAATAGAAAGACCTAGATTCCATGAGGGGCAAAGATCTCTTGATCTTATTATAAGATCGTGATTGGATCCGCATCTGTTTGTTAAAGAGAATAATTTTCTCCTTTGAGAATAATCCAGAATGGAAAGTGTTCAATTGGAACATGAAAAAGGAGGAGTAAAAACAGATTTTGAAAAAGAAAGAGATTTTTTCAATTTTTTTTTAAGACCATTCGAAACCATCCTAATCTCAAAAAAATTACAAAAGAATCTAGTGGACTAAAAGAAATCAGTAAAAGAGTTCCCCGGCGGTCATATGAATTAATTACCGAGTTCCAACAAAAATCAGGAGAATATCCAAATAGGCGGTGGAAAATTCACTCAAGAAAAGCCAAATTTTTAGTAATTTTAACCAATTTCATATGTGGCAATTCCGCCAAGATCTCTTCGTTAGTTGGTTCGAGTCCTCTTCAAGGCATAATATGGAAAATGCTCATTCAATGAGCAATTCAATAAGAGCTCGGATCGAATCGGTATATCAATCCGATTCGATCCGAAAGCTCTTGGAATTGGAATAAGTTCACTTAACCATTCAGTGACTTTGGCACTGGACGTTCTACTCTTTTGTTACCGCGAGATATATTGGCAGCCGCGGATCATTTGATTGGACTAAAGTTTGGAATTGCCGGGTATATTTCATCGTATCCCATTCTGCGAGATTTTAAAGTCACCGCCAATACCTCGGTGTAGGCCCGAGATAATCCTCAAGGATAAATGGAAGAAAAATATAATACTAACCCCTGCCCCATCATCTGTTCTAAATTGATGTTCCAATATCTTCTTATCATTTCTCCCCAAACCCTCCCCCCCCCTTTTTTTTTTTTAAGAGGCGAGGAACCCGAACTCAAATAAAAGATTGTTCGATGGAACCTTCGACTCTACCCTATGATTGGACGTAGAGCCACGACCCAAGTCATTCTATATTTTCTAGACATTTCTCTTTTTATTATTAAATCAAATGATGCACAAAATCAAAGAAAGTAGTGCAATGAATGAATCATTTCTTAGCAATCATGAAATCCGATAAATGATTGTTCAGGTGTATCGTGGAAATCCTTTGAAGGGGGATAATCAAAAAAAATTCAATGGAGTTATATTATCCACAAAACTAAACGGATTTTTATTTAGGATAGAGCGAGTACTACTCCCGTCCCATAAAAAAATGTATATTTTTTAGGAAAAAACTATCTCACAAAATGATATTGTACCCAGATTATGAGAATGGACCAAAGGATTTTCAATCTGGTGTTGATATTGTTTCAAAGTATGTGCTCCTTCTGAAATTGTATCTGCTGAGCCAATAGATAAGGCGTAGCTTTTGCTTTCTATAGTTCTCTTTTTTTTTTTTTTTTTTTTTTTTTTTTTTTTTTTTTTTTTTTGAGGGTTCTTCTCGTATTTTGTACATTTGGTTTTCGAATGAAAAATTCTTTGAGAAAAATACCTTGTCTTTTCTGTTTTCTACTTCATGTGATGCACTGAACTGCAACTTATCAAATACCCAGTGCTATATATACACATCAAAGCCCCCCCGAGTATACTTAGGCGATTTGTTGAGATCGTGTAAGTATACTGAATGGGAGTTCGAAAATTAATCAGTCCCCCCGAGTATACTTTGGACCTGAACAGCTGAGGTCGTAAAAAGTATACTGAGTGGGAGTTTAAAAATTAATCAGCCCGGGTATACTTTGGATGAATTCATGTCGCGAAAAGTATATTGAGTGTGAGTTTACAAAGCTTTGAGGTGACTGGAAATAACGAGTCCCCTTAGCATGATGGACAAAAATTTCTAGGTTTTTTTTTTGCAGTATGTTGAACTGTTTAGGTGAGTTAATGTCTCTACTTTGCCTTAGTCACTAAGATCATTGTTTTTGAGCTAGATACTTCCACATTGCGGATCCCGACATGCAGGTCTCATTTTCAAGGTAAGTTATTTATCCTGCAATTTGGGTTTACACATTTGCCTTAATCATGTAAGGTCTTAGTCTCCGCATAGTTGATCAGACCACCGAGCTCTCCTAGTATTTATTCGGGACAATATGTCTGTGTGAATCCAGACAAGTTCTGCCCGTTTCGTAGTAATATAGAAATTCATCAGGTTGACAATATATAACTGAGTAAGGAACCACTTTCCGATACGTACATAATGTTTTCTTAAATTATCAACATGCCAAACTATTGGAATAGTTCTTCCATCATGCGTTGTTAACTTGTAAGAGCCCTTTCTACGAGCCTCCAAAATTTTGTAGGGCCCTCCTAGTTCGGTCTCAAGACATCAACTGATTCAGCTCGACTGACTTTTGTTTTTCCGAAACACTAAGTCTCACACCTGAAAGTAATAGTGTCGTACCTTGGAGTTATAATATTGGGAAATATTTGTTTATACTTTCCATTTCTATGGCAGCGACCTTTCTTATTTCTTCCAGATCGTCTTTATGCCAACGCAAGTTAAGATCATTTGTTTCCACAATAAAAAGCTCCATTCTATGGGAGGGCACTCATATCTGGTGAGAATAACCCAACTAACTTGACTGGTTGATTTTGTGATGAATTATAGTTGAGCCAGTCTGGATTAACTGCCTACGTACCTAGAGATTATGAGATCATGCTAATAATGTATTATGAATTGTGAGGATAATGATCCTTTTTATATGATCATGTTTTTAGAGAAGATGCTTGGGAGCATGTGATCAAGGACATGACTAAGATAATGTGACAGTTTACCATTCGAGCCCTGAAGGAGCGAGAATCATGGAGCCATTATTGCGTCCTTTACTATCGTGGCTCTGCTAAATGATCCTGATTGCACATCTCGAAAACCTAAGTTCGGCAGTGATGATCTTGCAGCATGTAATATCACCGGATGGATCAAGATCCACCCGATTACGCAGCGGAATAAATACCAGATTTAAATCTAAATGATCAAAACACATAAATAATAAATCTAAACTACGAGAGGGTTAGATCACAAACCTTTTTATGGTGCAAAACGCCAAGAACAAGGTCAATCCAAACCGAGCTAGTTGAGAGCCAAGTTGAGAAGCCAAAGTCTTCCAACGTGTGTCTCCAAGCACCACCAGGTGGATAGTGTTTCAAGCCGCCGGACCTCCTCGATATGCTACCTTAGAAAACCCGAAGTTTTCTAAAACTCAAACCCAAAGTACAATGGCCGAAATCTCTAAGCCAAGTACTTACACTTTTGTGTCGAAATTATGTGTTGTGATTTGGCTTGGGAGAACTCTCTTTATATAGGAGAGAAATCCTAATCTCCAAGGTATTAATTAATTAATACAAAATCAATCAAATTAATCATTTCCTTAAAAAGATAAATCTAGAATATTCCTAAATTAATTCGGATATACAAAAGATTTTCTTTTCCTTAAATTATTTAACAAATAAATAATTTAATCACATGTCTTATTATTTATAAAGAAAATTAATTTCCCAACAAATAATCACATAATAATTTCGGCCACCCTAATAAAATATTAGGTCACACGGAATTTTTATCACTTTGGGCCGAGTCCACAAAAAATTTCTTTTAAAGTGCATTTAATTATCTAGTCAACTAAACAATTAATCCACATATCGATTAAATAGTCCAATCCAACTATTTAATTATAATTGAGGTGAAACGATGAGAAAACATATATGCTTATATTAGAGCCACGTCATGGATAGTGGACCCATATTCAAGAAAGCTACAATAAATTAAATAATATTATCCGTCGACCGAACAATAATATTCAATCTATTAATTCCGGGATTACACCACCATAAACCCAAATCGAACTCTGCCGAATATATATATAAACTTACACTCAACCATGAGTCATAAGGTGTCCACTTTGATATAATCATTACATACGGATAAATCCTCCATGATCATTTGTCCATTTCGATTCGAGATATTTCTGTAAACCCTTCTCGAAACATATTATCCTTATTTACCATTAACTCCCTAGTGATCAATTAGTTCATAACTAATATAATATGAATCGGCACCATCAATCAGCTTTAGGATTAACAAATAAGAGGAATCATTCATCTACTTCCGAGGAAGGAATGGATTCCATATCTGTGATAGCACAGACTACTCACTCATCCTAAAATAGAGCCAACGAGAAGTGTTGGACCACATGCTACGAAGTGATCCTTACTAACGCATCAAACCCTACCCTAGTCTAAGCAGTCGTTTGTGATCACCTCAGGGTTGAGATTAATCCATACATGATCATCTTGTGATTCGATAAGACTTCTCGATCAAGGAATTATATCGAAAACTCAAATCAAATCGGTACATCCCTATATGATTATCATCATACATAAATGCCCCACTAGGTACCCTTTTACCGACAGTCCGGATAAGACTGTCACACCTAAAGTGTTCTAGGCGCATTATTAGCAAATTAATCTTGAGACCCGTACTCAGATTAATAAACGCTACGGACTAAGTTAATTTTAAGTACATCTCACTAACTCAATCCTCTTGTGTATAGCCATACACTGAGTTATGTGATTACATAAACGAGGTACTTAGGGTTTTCAGTAGTGTCTTAATTATAAGCATACATGCATATAATAAGATGAATTATTAATTCTGTCATAAAAACAATTAGATAATTGTCTTTCGGGCACTACACTAACAATCTCCCACTTGCACGAAAGGCAAGTGGATTAATTGTTTTAGAGCGCACCCTTTATATCTATATCTACAACATTCTCCCACTTGCTAAAAACAAGTGAGACATATCCCCAAGATTCATACCCTCCAAGCGCATATTAGTAATGCATCCTTCCAAGCATGACCGGAGTGTGCCGCCGCAGGGTAGGTCAGTGACCCGGCCCGTACTTAGAATCTGAATACCATGTGACTTGGTACACTGATCAGGTAGGTTGGTTGCTGGAGTCAATCTTTGGGATCGAAACGTCGCCCTTCCATCTAATCCGATGGTACGATTTCAACATGCTTATGACCTCTAGTGATTGCAAAATCCTTATGATCTACCTCTCCAATGTTTTCATAATGAAGTGGTATCGGCTTACTGGATAATACTTTATCATATGAGTAAACACTGAGACCGAGATCGATTTAACGATCATCCTTAATCGACTAAAGCCGTAATCGGTGTTATCACTTATATTCTAGTTTGCACTGAATATACTAGCATATTATTCCTCATTCTCCCGAAGAGACTTGAGGATTCACTAAACATCCCATTTAGTATTCATCCGTAGGTTTAGACAAGCATTCCTGAGAGGTAGGGTAGACTACATCGTTGAATGTTGCATTCCTCTATGCAAGAACATCTTAACCATTGAGATGAATGAATGGGATTGCCAATTGCTTATTTTCGAGAATTTGAGTGAGTCAAATTCTTTAGAAAATAGCCCGATGGCATGTTAGCCTCTGACTTCAGATAACACACCCATGTTGTTTCCAACATTTTCAGTGTTACCATTCACAAACACTAATCTACATACTACTTTACTAGTATTGATGCCCAGTCTACGAAAGACATATCAACATGCTGGTCAAGTCCACATATTAAAAAAAACAATATATGACTTTGAAATGACCTAGAGGTTTTCTTTAATCTCCAAAGGATATAAGCTATGGCAGGCATCCTGCCAAAGGTTCTATCTGAATAAATTAAGATACCGTTAGTCTCGCAAAAAAAGGTCTTAGGGAATCACCCCTATTTTCTGCTTTGTAACGAATATGTCATTTGTTCTTAGCTAAAACCCTTATGTTACGAATGAGTTCAGATTCCATTGTTCGGCAAGAAAGTCTTGGGAATCACCCCATTTCCCGCTTTCGATTTAAATCAAGCAAGATCGAGTGGTAAGAGAGATCACGGTCTGGTTAACTCTCTACCTTTTAGGGAATCACCCCTAAATTACTCAGCTTTGTGTTGAAAGTTCAAACTTTCCTATTCATTCGACTCTTCTCCGTGTAGTTCCAATTACTCCTGTAACACCCCGATTTTCGCAATGTTGTTTATACAAGGACATTATAGGCATTTCTAAATAATTGTCACGGTAATTATTATTATTATTATTATTATTATTATTATTATTATTATTATTAGTTTGTTTGCTTACATATAGGCAGGAGACTATATCATCTAGAAAATGTTGATAAACATTTAATAGCGAATTGGATAATATATCATGATACTAGTGTAGTAGTTATGATAAATGAGATAGTTTTAAAATATAAATTGAGATTATTCTTTTTGGCAGCCCAACTCCACACATGGTGATCTCAACTAATATACATAACGTATAAAGGATGTAAAAGGAGTATTAAATTTCACTAATTTCGTAGCATATTTACTGTTCATTATTCCACCAAAGATGAAATTTCAATAAATAAGAAACGGATGTCTTTATTACCTCTTAGAACTCCAAACTTCGACATGGCACTTGTTGTATAAATACTTAGTTTCTTTTATAATTATAAAGCATGATATATATAACGATGTCCTCTTTCAATTTCCGTAGTTTGATAGCTGAAACCGCTGCCATGTTCAGCCACCATTCTATTTTAACCACCCTATATCCATTTTCAGAGCAACTACACCACCATCATAAGGGCCGCTTATATCACCTTCTATCACCAAATTCACCATGAGAGTCTGATCGTTATATTCATGCAAACCCCAAATGCTATTACCGTCATAATCTCTAAGGGCATCAAAGCAATCTACTAGCTATGTTACGGTTAATAATCCAATCGAGCTGATTCCAAGTAGCAAGCTGAATTTTTCACTTAGTCATTTCGTCGAACACATAGACTTGGAGTTAGTTAAGTTTGTTGGGTTTGTTGTAACCACCTCAACTGACAATCAGGTGGTTGATTAGTGCCTAGGAGTTTATATATAGTTCATTTACAGTAGCAGTGGGGATCGATTGTATTTTTTACAAGTGAATCAATAAAATCAATTTTCCCGCTCTTTTTGTTCTTTGAATTTCCAGATGCTGTTCTTCATGTTCTTCTTGTCATTTTCTTAATTTTTCTGAGTTTCAATCTCAGTTTCAACATGGTATCAGAGAAATCTTCTTAGCTGCATAGTATCTTTTCTTGTTTACAGTGTGGAGCTGTAATCATATTCGTTTTGTAGTGTGGAACTACAATCTTTATTCAGTTTCTTGTTGATTCTTGCATTTCTTCTTGCAATCGTCTTGAAAATGGCAGAAAACGCAGAAGGAGTTGTGAATCCTTATCATATTCATCATGGTGAGAATCCTTCGGCAGTAATTGTACAGCCTGTGTTGAAAGGGGCAGAGAATTACCACTGTTGGAAGAGAGCTATTTCCATGGTTTTGTCGATGAAGGGAAAACTGAAGTTTGTTGATGGTTCTTTACCAAAACCAGCAGAAAATCACAGAAATTATGAAATCTGGTGTCAATGCAACGACATGGTTTCGAATTGGTTGGTTAATTCAGTGGATACATCAATTCAGCAAAGCATTTTTTGGTTGACTACAGCTCGAGAAATTTGGGTTGATCTTGATCACAGGTTTGGAGTGGGTAATGCTTATCGTCTGTCCAATCTCCAGGAAGAAATCTACGCTACAAAGCAAGGTACAATGTCAGTTGTTCAATACTTCACAAAATTAAAAGGTCTGTGGGATCAGCTGGTGATTTTGAGGCCTGTTCCACCACCTCATACTTGTGATGCTTTACCAGTTTATAGAGAACAAAATGAAACTGACAGGGTTATTAGGTTTCTTAAAGGTCTTAATGATGTTTATAGCAATGTGAGATCCCAAGTCTTGATGGCAAAACCAATTCCAGATCTTGCTACTGTGTTTAACATGGCACTTCAAAGATGAAAGTCAATTTGAATTATGCAGATATATGAGCAGATAAGACTATCTTGAATGCTCAAGTTACAAGAACCAAACCAGATGGTCAAGATTCTGCAATTCTGTTTTCACAAAGTAATGGTTCATATGGTAGAGGTAATAACAAAGGCACTGGTAGAGGTTTTTCTGGCAATTACAAAAGACCACAGTGCACGTATTGTGGCAAAGAGGGCCACACTATTGATAAGTGCTACAAAAAGTATGGCTTCCCCAATGGTTCAAAAGGCAGAGGCAGGGGTCAAATTCAAGCCAATAATGTCAACTTTGATCAAGGCTTTATCCCAGAATCAGAAAGTTCAGATATGGATTCACAACAGCAAGAGTCAGTACAAGCTGCTAACATGATTACTAAATCTCAGTATGAGCAGATCATGAGCATGTTGAGGCATGTACAGATTGCAGATCATTCTGAATCAACACAACCAGTGGCTCTCACAGTAAATGTTCATCCCACAACTACTTCATCAGGTACTATCTATGACTGGATAGTAGATTCAGGTGCTACTGATCATGTAATTTATTCCATATCCTTGATGACTAACCCTAAACCAGTCACTAATCTGAGTGTTACTTTACCTAATGGTGAACAAACACCTGTCACACACATAGGACAAGTAAAGATTAATAAGAATCTCATTTTAGAAAATGTTCTGTGTGTCCCAAGATTCAATTATAACTTGATGTACATTAGAAGATTAACCAATAATGACAAATACTCTATGTTTTTTGGAGCTAATGGTTGCATTGTGCAGGACAATGTCTTGAAGAAAATGATTGGTTCAGCTAATTTGGTGAAAGGACTATACATTTTACAAGCTGATTCTACCTGTTTCATCTGTTGTTTGTCGATCTCTTTGTGTTGCTGATTCTTTGTTATGGCACTACTGAGCTTGGTCATCCCTCTACAGACAAAGATTACAAGTTTTACACAAGTCTATTCTCGCTATCCAATCTTGTTTAGATTTCGATTGTCATGTTTGTCCTTTAGCAAAACAGAAAAGGCATAGTTTTCCTCATAGCATTTCTGTTACAAATAATGTTTTTGATTTACTGCATGTTGACATATGGGGTCCAAATACTTTCTGTACATACAATGGTGAATATTATATGTTGACTATTGTTGATGATCACTCTAGATTTCTTTGGGCACATTTAATGAAAGCAAAATCTGAAACAATATCTTTATTGCAAACTTTTTGTAACACTGTTTTTACTCAGTTTAATAAACAAGTCAAAAGAATAAGATCTGATAATGGACTTGAATTCAAAATGAGCGATTATTATGCACAAAAGGGTATTATTCATGAAACATCATGTGTCCACACACCACAACAAAATGGTGTGGTGGAAAGAAAACATCAGCACTTGTTAAATGTAGCAAGAGCACTTAGGTTCCAATCTGGATTTCCAATGTCTTACTGGGGTTTGTGTGTTAAACATGCTGTCATGTTAATCAATATAACACCAACACCTTTGCTGCAAGAGCAAACACCATATTCTATATTGTATGATAAACAACCTAACTACACTGATTTAAAGGTGTTTGGTTGTTTGGCATATGCCACTTACAATTGCACGAGGAAGAAACAAGTTTGTGAAGAAGTAGGCAAGTGTGTCTATATAGGCAAGCCACCTCATACAAAAGGCTACACCTTGCTTGATCTAAAAACCAGGGAGTTTTTCACATCTAGGGATGTGATTTTTCATGAACACACTTTTCCATTTTTGACTAGAGATTATATTCCTAACAATGAATCTGTTTTACCTGTTCCCAGTTTTTCAAATATACACTATGATATGTTGGATTCAAATAGTCTGGTTGAAGACTCAAATCACCATCCTGGAGATGAATCACATACAGATCAGTCTTTATATGCTGGAGATGCAGGTGATGCAGATTATGAAGCATCTCAGGCACTACATGTTCCTACTTCTAATCAAGGATTGAGAAGATCCACAGAGAAAGAAAATTACCTGCTTCATTTACTGGGACTTTCACACATACCATAGCAACAACTACCACACCTCATAGTATTGACAAAGTTCTCTCTTATGATAATCTCTCAGAATCCCACAAAGTTTTTTCATGGAATTTATCAAATGATCAAGAACCTAAAACATATGCTCAAGCTGCTACAGATGAGAATTGGCAAAAAGCTATGCAAGAAGAGCTTGCAGCATTACACAAGACAAATACTTGGAGCATTGTTACTTTACCAAAAGATAAAAGACCCATAGGGTGCAAATGGGTCTACAGGATCAAAAGAAAGGCAGATGGTACTATTGACAGATATAAAGCAAGACTTGTGGCAAAAGGATATACACAGACAGAGGGAATAGACTTTCTGGAAACTTTTTCTCCAGTGGCAAAGATGTCTACAATAAGATTGTTTCTAAGTTTGGCATCCTTAAACAAGTGGCACCTACATCAAATGGATGTTAATACAGCTTTTCTCCATGGTGACCTAGAAGAGGAAGTATACATGAGGCCTCCACCTGGCCTTCCTGTTACAAAGAAAATCAAGTGTGCAAGCCGATCAAATCTTTATATGGTTTGAGACAAGCTAGCGAGGCAATGGAATGCCAAATTGATGAATAATCGACACAAGCAGGTTACATTCAATCCAAGTATGATCACTGCTTGTTTACCAAAGGACAGGGTTCCACCTTCATTGCTTTCTTAGTCTATGTTGATGACATAGTAGTTGCAAGTTCAAGTCTTTCAGAAATTCAACAACTTAAGGATCTTTTGCATAAAGCATTCACCATCAAAGATTTAGGTCAACTCAAGTATTTTCTAGGGTATGAAATTGCAAGATCAGCTTCTGGAATACTTATGAATCAGAGGAAGTACTGTTTGGATCTTTTGTCAGAATTTGGCTATTTGGGAGCAAAGCCTTCAAACATTCCCATGGATCCTAAGATGAAACTGGAACCAAATGATTCTCCATTTCTGTCTGACAACAAATATTACAAAAGCCTAGTTGGTAAACTTTTGTACCTCAGCAACACTAGACTAGACATTGCCTTTCCTGTTCAGCAATTGAGTCAGTTCTTAGACAAACCTACAGAAAATCATCTAGCTGCTGCTCACAAATTACTAAGATTCCTCAAAGCGGCTCCAGGCCAAGGCATTTTTTCCCATCTCATGGAAGTTCTACACTCAAAGCCTTGATGATTCAGACAAGCGGTGTTGCACTACAACTAGAAGATCAATCAGTGGCTACACAGTCTTCCTAGGCAACTCCTTGATTTCATGGAAAAGTAAGAAACAAACTACTGTCAGTAGAAGTAGTTCAGAGGCAGAATATAGAGCAATGGCTCTTACAGCATGTGAGATTCAGTGGCTTATCTATCTCCTATCAGATTTTCATATCAAACACATACAGCCTGTTCCTCTATTCTGTGACAACAAGAGTGCACATACATTGTGGAAAATCCTGTTTTCCATGAAAGAACCAAACATATTGAGATTGATTGCCATTATGTAAGGGAAAAATATCAAGAAAATGTCCTAATTCCAATGCCAGTAAGAAGTGAAGACAATCTGGCAGACATTCTAACCAAACCTGTTGAAAAAGTTGTTTTTACTAAATTATGGCCTAGATACCCTACCAAGAACATATTCCAGCCTACAAAATAATCCAATCGAGCTGATTCCAAGCTGTAGTTATCTACAACTTCAGCTTGAGGGGGGGTGTTACAGTTAATAATCCAATCGAGCTGATTCCAAGTAGCAAGCTGAATTTTTCACTTAGTCATTTCGTCGAACACATAGACTTGGAGTTAGTTAAGTTTGTTGGGTTTGTTGTAACAACCTCAACCGACAATCGTGTGGTTGATTAGTGCTCAGGAGTCTATATATAGTTCATTTACGATGAGTGAGTGGGGATCGATTGTATTTTTACAAGTGAATCAATAAAATCAATTTTCCCGCTCTTTTTGTTCTTTGAATTTCCGAGATCTTTGTTCTTCATGTTCTTCTTGTCATTTTCTTAATTTTTACGAGTTTCAATCTCAGTTTCAACAAGCTAATTAACAGGTAGTCTTCATCGAGTCATCGACACTTTCGTAGTTGCCCCAAAAGAAACAACCCGGGACTACTACAAAATTGGACATAGGTCACACTTAAGATATGAAAACAATCACAGTTTCAATAAAACCGTGACAACGAAAATATATATATCACACTTACAGTTTTCTATTACACTTATTGAAAAACTGAGATAAGTTATATTAATCAATCTCATTTTTAAAGTGTGACTTAATTGATATAATTTTTCTGTCACAGTTATTGAAAAACCGAGATAAATTATATCAATCAATCTCATTATTAAAGCTGGTGAAATGATATGATATTTCATCACGGTTTCTAAAAAAGCGAGATAAATTATATATATCAATCTCACATCTAAAACAGTGACATAAATGATATGATATTTTTATCACAGTTATTGAAAAAACGAGATAAATTATACCAAACTATCACACTTTTAATCTGTGACTAAATTGGTATGATATTTTTGTCACGGTTATTGAGAAAGCGAGATAAATTATATCAATTAATCTCATTTTTAAACTGTGACTGAATTCATGATATTTTTGTCATAATTATAGAAAAGGTGAGACAAATTATATCCACTAATAAGAAAAGAAATATAGATCACACTTATCTAAAGATAAGGATCACACTTTTAAGAGAACCGAGACAAGTAAAATGTTTATATATCACACTTAAACTTTTTATCACAGTTATTAGGTGTGAAAAAAAAAGAATGATCACACTTTTTAGGTGTGATTGAAATAATAATAGATCTCGGCTTTTAAGTGTGATAACAACTACTAAAATAGATCACAGTTTTTAAATGTATTGAAATTATAATCGATCTCGGTTTTTAAGTGTGATAACAACTATAATAGATCACGATTTTTAAGTGTGATAACAACTAAAATAAATCACAGTTTTTAAATGTGTTGAATTATAATAGATCTTGGTTTTTAAGTGTGATAACAACTCAAATAGATCATAGTTTTTATTATCACGTTTTTTAAGAAAACTGAGACAAGAACATCAATCAATCACGGTTTTTAACTGTGATTAAAATAATATGATATTTTATAATCATAGCTTAGATTAGTGTGGTCGAAAATGATAATATAGTAGGCATCAACCAGGTGGTAATTAGTGTGGTTCCTTTAATACAGAGTATCCGAGTTCGAGTCCCGGTGGCAACAAAAGATATGTGTGCGTTTATTTCGTTTTAAGTAAAAAAGAATGATCACACTTTAATATAATAAAAGATATGTGTGCGTTTATTGAAATTATGATATATCTCGGTTTTTAAGTGTGATAACAACTATTAAAATAGATCACAGTTTTTAAATGTGCTGAAATTATAATAGATCTTGGTTTTTAAGTGTGATAACAACTATAATAGATCACAGTTTTTAAGTGTGATAACTACTAAAATAGATCACAGTTTTTAAATGTGTTGAAATTATAGTAGATCTCGGTTTTTAAGTGTGATAACAACTAAAATATATCACAATTTTTATTATCACGGTTTTTAGGAAAAATGAGACAAAAAACAATCAATCACAGTTTTTGACTTTGATTAAAATAATATGGTATTTTATAATGAGATTTTAGTTTAGTGTGGTCGAAAAGAATGAAAACATCGGTCTAGTGGTAATAAGTGTGGCTCGTTAATCCGGAGCATCCGGGTTCGATTCCCAACAAAGACAAAAAAATATGTGTGCTTATATATTGTTTTTGAAAAAAAGAACACTCTTATTGGTGTGATTTAAATTATAATAGATCACGGTTTTTAAGTGAGATAACAACTAAAATAGATCACAGTTTTTAAATGTGTTTTAATTGTAATAGATCTCGGTTTTTAAGTGTGATAACAACTATAATAGATCACGGTTTTTAACTATGATAACAACTATAAGAGATCACAGTTTTTAAATGTGATAAAATTATAATAGGTTACGGTTTTTAAGTGTGATACCAACTATAATAGATCACGGGTTTTAAGTGTGATAATTTTTATAATAGATCACAAATAGAATGCGTGATTGAGTTAAAAATCTTTTTTTCGCGCACACCTCAATATGCCACACTTTGGAAGCCGTGACTAATGTAAATATATCACACTTAAAAACCGTGATCTTTATGCTTTTTTGTAGTAGTGGGGTGAAACTAATATTTGATTCCGTCGTTCTGCGGGTAAGAAGTTAAGAATGTGACTACTTTATCTATGGTGACTTTTAGTTAAAGGGATGGACGAGTGTCTGTTGGAATCGTTAACTTGTGAAAAATGGAACTTATTAAAGTGAGTTGTTTGCTGAAAGATCGAAGAAGCGGACAAGGGTTTGGGGAAGGTTGTACGTCAGAAATAAAAATGATTATACGTGAAATGATTTGGGAAATGAAGTTGTGTTACCTTAGAATGAAGGTCGTCAATCATAACAAAGGTTTTCTTATTTTATGAGGATTAAATCTCACATGTCTCTGTCAAGAAGATTGCGGGGCATTTTCTTTGAAAGCCGCTACAAGTGATACTCGGATGATAAATGAGTCTTTTATTTTGATATAAAGCCAAAGTGTGATTTTTTTTCTTAAGTATTTTTAAGTATTTTATTAATACAAACTGTTGATTTAAACTCGGAAGTCATTTTTTGAATGATTTCTTTAAAATTAACAATTAACCGTTGAAATTTAGTGCACACTTTTATAACAATAAATAAAGCGATCACTGGAATTGACGGATAATACTTTGCGCATTTCGTCGACACGAAAGTGTCAAAGCTCTCAGTGGCTAGGGAGATTAGAGTTATCGCTCTAGGAGAACGGCTAGTCACCGGTCTCGGGGCCTATTACTCGAAGTCTTTCCGACAGTAGCTAGAGTGCTCGCTCGTAAGAGTGGGGACGGTACCTTTTCCCCGAAGATTCATGCTACAGCTGGGAAAGCAAGGGCTGATGGTTGGTGCGTGGGTCCTAGGGCATGGATAGGGTTGGCTGGAACCGTGTAGGAGGTTTGCACGGCGAAGGTTGATTCCTTTTCCCTGACAATCGGCCGGAGTTGTCAGGCATGGCTAGTCTCGTGAAGTGCGGTTGAAATCCATATGGTAAAACGGTGTTAGGGCGGTACTTGACTCATCGGCTCGGCCAAAGCTGATGCTCGTAAATGAACCCGACAAGATTTCTTAATGCTCGTGCACTTCAATATTAACAATTGTTCTTTCCATTTGTTCTAGTAATAAAGATTTCCACTGTTTTTTTTCAAATAATAAACTCAAGATGTTTTTTTAGTTTATTTTATATATATTAATATTATTATTATATATATAACACTTGCACACGCGGCTCATACCAGCCCTTTGCTGACGCCTCGTTTCCTTTGTTTCTTTTGTTTTTTTTCCCTTTATAAATAAATATATACAGGTTGTTGATCGAGGGGGGAATGGAGAATATAAGTGTTGATACTGATCGAGATTTGAGGAAAAATAAATAATGTCTTGGATGGTACCTCGTTTTTGTTGAAGAGCTATTGCAATGGCATGTGGAAATAGTTAGTGATTTTTTTTATTTGTAATATTGTAATGGAAATTAATTATTGAAGTATAGTCATGTCATTTGTGGATTTACTATGTTAAATTGTGGATTTAATGGATTATTATTTTGGGATTTTAAGTCTTGATATTGAAGTCGCGGCGAGAGCTACGCAACCCCTCCTAGAATGACCCCAGTGGACCTAGGGGTCAGGAGTAGGGTATTACAACTCCCACTAGGCTGAGATACTCAGGTGGTTCTACAAGAGTTTCAACAGAACTGGAGTATCAAACTCCATTCACAGGGTTATGAATTTTAAACCAATCTTTATTATCAGGATCCTATACAGTCCACGAAGGACTATAGGTAATGGACAAACCATACTCCCACTGCGTTCGGGGTGGATTGATATACTGATCTATTTTAGTAGTTTTTATTTTTTATTTTTTTTATTAGTGTTATGACCAACTACCGGTTTTGGATGTGGACTGAACAAATCAGTTAGTAACATCTTGAGTACAAATACTTCAAGATTCAAAGCTGTGATTTATAGACTCTATCAGACCGAGTTTGATAGTATAACCGTCATTCTCTGATTTTACGAGTTTTATAATCAACCTTTACTCAACGTATTAAGATATTTCACGCTCTGAACGTGTATACAAAATTTCCAGTCCTACCTTCAAGCACTAAGTGCTAAATGTCTATTTTTGCGGAAGCGAGGTGAACCGAATTCACTCCGTATCCACAAATGTGTAGGCATCTTCTAGATAGACTTCTCGGTTCCACATGATAATGTAAGCCGTTATTATTGCAACTAATATCTTAAATGAGTTAAGCAGTGTATCGTAGCACATTAATAACAATATAAGGCAAATTTATGGTGTATCCCTTAGTGAAAA
Source organism: Gentiana macrophylla (assembly GCA_026214975.1). Classification (NCBI taxonomy): domain Eukaryota; kingdom Viridiplantae; phylum Streptophyta; class Magnoliopsida; order Gentianales; family Gentianaceae; genus Gentiana; species Gentiana macrophylla. Next base: position 29,117,563 of record CM047810.1, on the reverse strand, counting down.
CATTCCACTGGGAGGTAGGCCGAGCATCAGTCCCGAAGACTATGCGAAAGCCTATACTTGAGTACGAAATACCCTATCTCTGGTGAAATCAAAGATTCCTCCTAATATTTTGGATAAACTTATTGGAGTTTCGAGTAGTTGTCAGGCTAGATGTCACTACTTGAAAAAGCTCCTACTAGCTTGTATCTTTCATATGACCCCGAAGGTCGATATGAACAAGCTATGTTACTTCTTTAAATCTATTACCCTTTCCCGATTGAAAGGAATCTTAGGCATTGTTCCTTTGAGACAGGGTTCGTTTGACTGGGAGATAGGAATCACCCTAAACCAGTCTGCAGATCTTGTTGTTAGGGAATATGCACTAATTAATAGTATATAAAGAAGTGTTTATCTAAATACGAAAATCATTTGCGTTTATATTGTTTAAGATGTGTTACATATACCTATTCATCATTCCTTAGTGGTTCTGACTTTATCAAACAAAAGTCCGAGTCTTGGGTTCGTGCTACGAATGTTATATTCATCGTCAATAAGACAAACAAATTATCCTATTGAAAATGAATACGTTCGTTCCAACGAATCCGAAAACAGAAAATGAATTTTCTGTGATACTCAAGAATTGAATCCGAGATTCATTTCCTTATATCACTCCCACTAGTCTATCTGAAATAACTGCCCGTTGTCTATTTTATTTATCGTTTAATGCAAAGCTACCTAGTTCTTCCAAAGACTACGGATGCATTGGTCAGTGATCCGAAATCACTTTCCTTATCCTCTAATTTCCAATTCATTAATTTTCCGGTTTAGCCTTAAAACTACTTAGTTTAGATTACTAACACGTATAAACATTCTTTCTCATTCTCGACTTTCCTTAAATGGAAACAGTCTTGAACTAGCAGTTCATTTGAGTAGACACTACTCTTGAATTGTGGGATGTCTAATGATAGCGTTACTAGCTTGGACTATTCGATTTTTCTAATCGACAAATCATAAGACAAAGCTCCCCACTAGTTTATCGGTTCCAAATACCGTCTAACTAGCGACACTTTGTATTTATGATTTTGAGAGATTAGAACATCACCAGAACTAAGCTCCCACTAGTTTATCGGCCCAAATACTCTCTAACTAGCAATGCTGTGTTCATGATGTTTCAAAGATTATAAAATCTCCAGAACCAAGCTCCCACTAGTTTATCAGTTCCAAATACTGTCTAACTAGTAACGATTTATTCTTGTTTTTCCAATGAATGGAAAAACTCTTGTGCAGTCTATTACACATTTCTAATGATTCAGAAAAAAAACAATCATGAGACTAAGGCTCGCAATAGTTCATCGGTTCCAAATACCGTCTAACTAGCGACACCTTATGTATGATTTTCCAAATTTTCAATTTATAAATTTTTTCCGTGTAAATACATCTTTTAAAATTCACTAAATGAATTTATCTGATAGTCCTATATCATCTTTTGTAAACTAAGTATGGTTGTCTCTCGTTCAACACGAGTGACATCCGTGACATACCTATACTATGTCACTTAAGTTTTTAATGGCTCAAGGGAAAAATCTCTTTCGAAAAATTAACTGCATTCTTTTGATAATTATAACGTACTTGTTACTTCCACATTTTTAATGAAGTCCTATTACTAACAGTTTAGTAGCCTAGAGATTAAAGTTGTAAAATAAACATGACAGTAAGTTAAATTCAAAAAATAAATTTATCACTTTGGGCCGAGTCCACAAAAAATTTCTTTTCCGTGCATTTAATTATCTAGTCCAACTAAACAATTAATCCACATATCGATTAAATAGTCCAATCCAACTATTTAACTATAATTGAGATGAAACGACGAGAAAGCATATATGCTATATTAGGAGCCACGTCGCGGACCATGGACCTATATTCAGTAGCTACAATAAATTAAATAATATTATCCGTCAGACCGAACAATAATATTCAATCTATTAATTCCGGGATTAAACCACCATAAACCCGAAACTGAACTCTGCCGAATATAGATATAAACTTACACTCAACCATGAGTCATAAGGTGTCCATTGATATAATCATTACATACGGATAAATCCTCCATAGACTGTTCATTTCGATTCGGGATATTTCCGTAAACCCTTCTCAAAACATATTATCCTTATTTACCATTAACCCCTAGTGATCAATTAGTTCATAACTAATATAATATGAATTAGCGACATCGATCGGTTTTAGGATTAACAAATAAGGAAGGCGTCATCTACTTCACGAGGAAGGAATTGATTCCATTTCTGTGATAGCACTGACTACTCACTCATCCTAAAATAGAGCCAACGAGTGTGTTGGACCACATACTACGAAGTGATCCTTACTAACGCATCAAACCAACCCTTGTCTAAGCGTTAAATGCAGTGATCACCTCAGGATTGAGATTAATCCATATATGATCATCTTGTGATTCGATAAGACTTCTCGATCACGGAATTATATCGAGAACTCAAATCAAATCGATGTGACCCTATATGATTATCATCATACATAAATGCCCCACTAGGTACTTTTACCGACAAGTCCGGATAAGATCATCACACCTAAAGTGTTATGGGCGCATTATTAGCAAATTAATCTTGAGACCCGCATCAGATTAATAAACGCTACGGACTAAGTTAATTTTAAGTACATCTCACTAACTCAATCCTCTTGTGTATAGCCATACATTTGAGTTATATGATTACATAAACGAGGTACTTAGGGTTTTGGTGAGTGTCTTAATTATAAGCATACATGCATATAATAAGATGAATTATTAATTCTGTCATAAAAACAATTAGATAATTGTCTTTTGGACACTGTAACTAACAGATCTACCCCGAGCTGAGAGTTCAGGACCAATGTGATCCTGCACCAGAACGGGCTGGGAGGCATTTCATATTGGAGTGAGGCCATTTCCATCTAAGTTATATGTAGAGTAAGGGCCTGATCTGGGTTGAGCTTTTTTATTCCATTTGATAAGAGAATTCGAAATAGCCCAGAAGGTCAATATACAATAATAAATTAAGTACTAGTGGGTAGCAATCTCAACGCCCTCTATTTGGTTTTTGACATTAAGTAAGAAATTAAAGAGGGTATTAAATAAATTGCAAGCATAAACACATAATATTACATCAAGTGTATTAATTAATATACAATATTATGCATAATATTATATATTAAACTACACATGTGATCCAGGCAAGTTATTGTACCAAATTATTACATTATACAACATTTTATTACACAATATGCATAATTACATTATACAACTACATTTGTTCATTGTTTATTATTTAATCTAAGCCAATTCCATTTATAAGCCGAAAGCCTAAGTAGTTTTGAGCATCCATCTAATCACCAGGAGTAATGCCATATATAAGAACAGATCATCCCCTGGATATGGCGCAGTGGTGAAAGCGTGAAGTGTAAAAGCGGCTGCACCAATAATGTTCTGATGGTCAGTGGTTCGATTCCCGTAAAGGGTTGATTCCGATTGATAATACACTTGGCAGCGATGGTTGTAAAAGCAAAGCGTGTGTGTTGGAATGCATTTCTTAGCATTCTGACATCTTGTCCCACATTCTCATGGAGGATCGGGGGTGGGGGGACCCTTAATGTTGGGGTTCAACATTTTTTATAAGAACAGATCAACATACCATATTTTCCCCCAGGGTAGCTATCGGAAGGAGCTGGTAAGAATTCAGTGTTTTATTAGTCCAATATCTGTATGCGCCGCAATTGAACAAAATAAGATGAAACCACACAAGTAACAACTTGCAAAACCCAAAAACATCTCATAATTAATTGTCACTAACCACACACAAAAACAAGCAGATAAAAATGTATTCAAAAGCCAAATCAATATCAAAACTTAAATACTGCAAAATATCATTAGTAAAACTTGACACCCCCTCACCGCACACTTCAATACTGCATGGCATCATAGTAGAACTTGACCCACTGCACTACAGAGCTGGGAAGTCAGAATCCAATAGCCCTCATTCGACCTCATTTTAAATCAAGAAAAGGCAAAACCTTTAGGAAAAGCATATAATCTAACAATAAACCAAACCAAAGAAAAATGAAGGCAAAGCTGGAAAAATTACCAGTGCCATGAGTAAAATATCCATCACAAAGCACAAAATTTTGGGGGTTAAATTCAACATTGGAATTCTCTGTTTAATTCCTGATTGTATAACATACATATATAATACGGTGATCAAAGAAGAAGGAAGGCCTAAATTATATAGTTGTGCAGAAAATGTGTACCCCCGAAGCCCACCTTATTTGGCCAAAAACAGTAGCAAATAAACAAATGGCACGTAGTCTTTGTTAAGCGAAACGAACAGCATTTCGTGAGCAAATTTCACGTTCTACTCGTTAGTGTTCGTGATCGTTTGTTCGTTGTTTTAACGAGCCGAGCTCGAACATAATCGTAGGCTCGTTTGCTTAACGTTCGATTATGTTCGCGAACGTGCTTATATAAATACATCAATTTACAGTAACCCTGACTCAAAAGAGGATAATTCATTCATTCATTTAATAGATAATATAGATTGAATTTATATAATATTTAGATATTTTTATTGTAATTTCAGTTGTGTAATATATGTAATTTTAATGTCTAACTTGTTAACGAACCGAACTCGAACCGAATTCGAGCCAAACTCGAGCCAAAAGACAAAAAATATGTTTAACGAGCCGAGCTCGAACATTTCATCTTTTAAACGAGTCGAGCTCGAACATAATTTTTTGTTCGTTTAACAAACTAACGAGCTCGTGCGCTAAACGAGCTCGAGTTCGAACCACCAGTACTCGGTTCGGCTCGGCTCGGCTCGTTAACAGCTCATTGGCACCGTTCGAAGCTACCACCAATAGTAGCGTTAGAAAATGTCCCGAGCTCCGAGAAAACACACCAAACAAAGCATTTCCCATCAATTACTAAACAAGGAAACATCACACTATATTTATACAAAGTTGGAATATCCTAGGAAGTAATATAATTGCGAAATTCGAAAGTGATATACCTAACCCGCAACAGGACACTGTTCCAATGGATTGGGCCAGTCAACCCGGCCCAATATAAACATCATGGGCCTCGCCGCTGTAGCCGCCCCCATTTTTATCAAGCTGGCCGCTAGGTCCTAGCCGTCTTTCTGTCCGCCTCATCCAAACCGGACGTATCTCCCTCCATCATATGGTTTCCTCTCCTTACAATCAAGGCAAGATCGTACCCGCTGATCGCCATCACCACGCTATCGTCGCCGCGGACAACACATGCGGGCGCCTGGCATGACTATTTACTTGATTCAGTGCATGCAGATATTTAGTTAAGATACTTATGACACTTGTATAAGTTACTTCTTATTATATCATTATCTGTCTAATCAAGAGCAGTAGACCGACTTACTTGTCTATAAATAGAGGATCATATGTAACGAAGAAGGAGATCTGAGAATTAGTACACACAGCCAAACTCTGCCCTTTTGCCGCTAACCACCGGCCCAATCTGCTGTTATTTACTTTATGCTTATTCCGCCACCTTGTTCTAAATAACCGCCGTACTCTCTCCGGAGGAATCACCTATAAATGACCTTATATCCTCAAGATTGACATCTTTGTTACCAAGAAAAGCGATATTCCACGCAACATCGGTTGGCTCCGTTACGGGAAAAGCATCAATATCATTCTCGTCAAGATCATTTGCTCCACCGCAAAGAGTGATCTCACGGCGGCGACAAGGTTGGATAAGCGGTCGGATCGTCACAACCGAAAGGAACTCCTTCATCATCATCATCACTGCGCAAACTCGCACTCGAGTCCATCTATAAACGTAAAGGTTGGTTAAATCTCTAGCTCGGTTCTTAATCATCAAGGATTCAAAAGAACAAGAGCCCTTAAACTATCGCCTTTACTCCCAAACATACCAAATGGAAAATCATCAAAACTACTAGCCAAATATCCCCATTTCGCACATACCCCTAACAACTTTTCTAAAAATGGTTGGAGGAAAAGCTATAAACCCTACCACCCCAACTAAACAAATTCACAGAACCCCCATGAAGAAGGAGGAGAAAACCGAAGGTGATTTCTTACAGGGGTGGTCTGAGAGAGGATATCACGCCGGACATGAGGGATTTCATACAGGAAAAACTCGTGCCCGCTTGAGTTGCGTGAGGAGAATTTAGCGGGAACTTCTCGTTTGAATGCTACTGATGGCGAGATAAGGCATCCGTATCGCCAAATTCGAATAGGTTAGCCTTGCAGCACATATGGAGTATGTAGAAGAAATGCGGTTGGGAAATGAGCTTTTAATCGCCGAGGGCTTCCACCTCGGCTTATCCAAAATTCAAATCTCCCCAACCCGCACCACTCGAAAATCGATCGGACAAATGCTCCCAAAAACTCAAGCTCAAAAGCGTAAACACAGGGAGCGGTCATGCGACGTCGCGGAAGAGATCGGCTTTTGTTCGATTTGGGGCCCACGGTCGACGATCATGTGCGACTCCCGGAACAAAAAGAAATAATCGGTCGATTTACACTCGCATGGAGGCGGGGATTCTCGGATAAAAGGGGTTATCGGCGAACATACCCATCCCGAGAATAAGGAAGAGTTGGGGGTAATGAAAAAGCAGATAGAGGAATTACAACGCGGGGCCAAAGGAGCAAAGGTCGTTCCCACTGGGAACAAGTGTGCTTCACCACGATATTTTGAAAGAAGCGCCGCGCGGGAACGCGATTATCCCAACTTTACCAATTATCATGGAGTAACAGATCCGTTGGGTGGCTATCCGCCTTTCAAAGCGGGATCGCTTTTGTACGCTAGCGAGGATGCATGGTGCATTGCTTTTGTGGGGTCTATGCGAGGATAGAGCCGCGTCATGGATTCGAGTCTACCTCGGCCTCGGTTACATCGTGGGGACGATCTCATTAACAAGTTCATAGCGGAGTTCCGATCGGTAGGGGGACCAAAGAAAACACACATCGATCTATACGAGATTCACCAGGGCGTGTGCGGAGGACATCCAGCAAGCCGCTCTCTGGCACAAAAGGTTTTAACCGCCGGGTATTACTGGCCTAGTATTCTTAAGGACTCTGAGAAGCTAGTCAGGGAATGTCCTAAATGTCAGAAGCATGCGGATATCCCACGATTACCATCTGTCGAGCAGAGCATTGTGGTCGCACCTTGGCCTTTCGACATGTGGGGACTCGATCTAATCGGACCATTTCCACCAGGAAGAGGCGGATGCAAAGTTATCATAGTAGCCGTCGATTATTTTACAAAATGGATTGAGGCCAAACCTATGGTTAAGATAACCGCAAAGCGGCGGGTTACTTTTGCACGATCAAATTTTCTCTCGCTTTTATCGTTCCGCTGGCGCGTGGTGTCGGACCACGGTCCATAATTTCGCACGGATTTTTCAAACCTTTGCGCGTAATTCAAGGTAAAGCATTGGCAATCATCTCAGTAGCATATCCATTGTGGTAACGGTCAAGCCGAGGCCGGCAATAAGCAAGTAATTAAGATGCTAAAGAAAAGTGTGGATGATAAAGCAAAAGCGAGGAGGGTGGGTAGACGAGTTGCCCGCCATCTTATGGTCTCTCCGCACCACCATCAAAACACCAACAGTGAAACTCCTTTTGCTTTAACTTATGGATCGGAGGCAATGAGTCCGGTCGAGATGGCCCCCGCCAAGCATCGTGGTCGCTCTTTACGACCCCAAGGATAACGCGTTGAATAAACAAATCAATCTCGATCCGGTAGAAGAAAAAGAGTAATGACCTATCGGCCGTTGTTAAACTACAAGCGAGATAGCGAAGAGAGAGCATGACAAGCGTATCCGCGACCACTCGTTCAAAGTGGGGATTTCGTTCTTCGCAATAGGAAAGCAACGGGCATGGAACCCGACAAGGGTAAACTTACAATGAATCAGGAAGGACCTTATCGGTGGCAAAGGAGATCAAAAAAGGAACTATATGTATCAAGAACCACGAAGGTTACGAGCTCAACAGGCCTTGGCATGCGGATAATCTTAAGAGATACTATATGTAATAATCGGATAGGGTTATGGCCATCCTCTTGTCAACGATAAAGAGCGTCTAGGCTTTCTTTGTAAATTTTTATCATTTAGCGGGGTGATCAAAATTTTATAAATCCAATTTTACATCCCTTCTCACACAGCATTTTACTCAGGCAGAAAATTTTTAAGCAAAGGTCTCGGTTTCCCCTCAACCTTTGTCAAAAAGTGGGGGCAATATGAGGAGTTTTTTTTTCAAGAAACGCCACGCCGCCAAATCTCATATCAAACAGAGGGCCACCCCCCGCGAAATTTAATTTCAAAAAGCAGTATCTTTGACATCAGATTTAGCAGAGCGAATAGCGACTGAACAATTGGCTTAGATAAGATTCAAGGAGGCACAAATTGAAATACAACAGCGGCTTGGAATCTTATCTAACCCAAGGGGGATTGATCGGACTCAATAACAATAACGGAGGCAAACAAGCAAATATGGGCGAACAGAAAGCAAACCTCAATATACAAATTGCAAATGGAAAAGTAAGGAGTTATGCGGAAAAGTAAAAATAAGTTGCAAATTACAAATCAAGTAAAGGCAAAGTCAAAACAGAGTTTACAAGCAGATCAGGACAAAAGCAAAGCTAAGCTTCATCTGGGCGGCTGTCTTCGTTTTGAATATTGGCAGAGTGAAGGGAGGAGTGGAGTAGCTTGTCGACTTCTGACTCAGAGGAAACAGGCGGAGTGACGCCTTCAGCAGTCTGATCTTCAGTTCGCTCATGAGTTTCCTCACCATCTCCACCTTCAGCGTCGACCGGTTCGAGCTCGCGACGAACTAACTCCCTCAGATTATTTTCTACAACAGCAGGAGCGACCCAATCAGGAGCAAGCTTTGGAGCATAGGCCTCGAGCTCCTTATCCGAATAAGGAATCCGCGCATGGAAAGCCCTTAGTTCCTCATCGAAAGGGTGTGTGAGAATCCAGTCTCGCAAAGTTTCAACATCTGGATCCTCACTACCCCGGGCCCATAAACAGCGAGCAAGGTGATAGCCGCCCTGGTCGAAGCCCATAACAAAGCTGTCGTCGACCTCGGCGCTCTTATCGGCCATCTTCTGATTCATAACGGCGCGAGTGCACGATGAGCATCGTCGCATTTAGCTTGAAGCTGCTCCATCAAATCAGATAACTCTTGAGCTTTGGCCACACGCTCCTGTGCAAGCTCCTCCGATCGGGCAGCATTCTGCTCAGCCTCTATCCGCACTTTGTCAGCTTCCGCCCGAAGTCTGTCGGCTTCTACCCGCAGTTTATCAGCTTCTGTCCGCGCCTTATCGGCCGCTACCCGCGCCTTGCGCTCTTGGGCAAGCGCCCCCTCCAGCGCTTTCTTCTCTGCGATCAGCTGCTTCACTTTGTCCTTCTCAGACTCCAACTCGCCGTGAAGCTGCGCCATTGTGTCATGGGACTTTTCCAATGCTTTCTTGGACTCGTCCGCCGCTTTAGCACTATCAAGACTCGAGGATATGGTCTCGATATGGTCGTTTATAAAGCCCAGGCCAACCCTAAATTGCTAAACCGAAAGGAAAGAGATATGCGAGGTCAGTATCAACTTTGAAAAATAAAGCAAAAGACAAATATGGTAAAACAAAGGAAACTTTACCGTGCTCATAACGGTGCCGAACAGACCCCACAGATCTTCAGCGTTGGGGACAAAGGTACGGCGAGGTGTGGTCTGGTCCGCCAGGACGACCCTATCCGCGATCCCGCGACCGATCTCCAAGTTAATGTTTGGGGGCCGGCCCCACTTCAAGTGCTTTAGGGAGGAACATCTGCGATCCCGCCGAAATTGCTTTCGCCTTGAAATATTGAGGGGTTGGCTCATAAACCCCTCATCCAACCAGACAATTTAGGAAGTCGCCGCCCAACGGGCACATTTTTGGCGGCGTGATCGATTCGGTGCCGCGATCTGCGGACACCTCGAAACCTTCTTGCCTTTATCGGCAGCAGATGTCGAGCCCGCAGTAACCTCAAGAACCTCACCTCGCGCTCTCTATCCGCAGCGGCCTTTTCCTTGGTTTCATCTTTTTGGATTTTTTTGTGGGGAGGAGCATCACGATCGCCGCCGATGTCATCCATGCGGATGACCTCTTGAGATCACGGCCCTTTTCTTCCGACCGGTAGGTGGCAACCGAGAGAGTTATCTGTTTCATTGCCTTGCTCGCCCGGTCAGTAGCCGTAATAGATTTCATCGGCGGCACGGCCGTCTTCTTCACTCGCGAGCTTGAGGTGCCCGCCGTCCCATCGGTCAGACTGACCTTTGGAAGATCAGTCTGCACTTTCACCAGATTTCTGGCTCTGTTCAATCTATCCATCATTTCATAAAAGGGTAAAATAGTCATTGGGTGTATTTACTACGACCTAATGATTATTTGTCCCATTTATTGAATTAAAAGGAATTAATTAAAGGATTTAGTATTAATTATAAAGGATTTAATTATTGGCTATAAAAGAAGATAATCCCTTTTATGTTTCACGCGAGTCGAAAAAAAAAAAGAAGAGGAACGCCGCAAAGAGCGGGAAGAAAGCGAAATAAAAGGGAGAACCGTGTGATCAATCCGTTCATCTGCTCAAGATGCCGCAGAGAGAAAAGTGATCGCGCAGGAAACGCAACTTTGGAAAATAACATCTCTCAATTTCGTAAGTTTTCAGTTTAGCCTTAGTTTTCGGTATTTGTAGAGTTCGATTCTTGAAAAATTCGTATCTTTCAATGCGTAACTCTGCTTTTCAGCCATGAGTAGTCGAAACGATTCGATCTGGGCGTAGATCATTCTAAAAATAGTTATCGACATTTAATCGTGGTAATCTGCAGTTTATGGACTTTTTCGGTTTCGGTTTTACGCAAAGAAATAGGATTTTAGGGTTTCTCGTTGATCAAATAGGTTTTGGGGTTGAGGATCAACAGATTGTTGCGCTTGCTTGACGCGTTTTTCTTCGGTTTCTTTGGAAATTAAGGTAAGAGACTCTTCCTAATGAGTAATTATAATTTTATAACGATAGGTTGAGTTTTGGTGAGTCTTGGTGTTATTTGGTGATAGAATTCATGTTAAGTTGTAATTAATAAGATGGGATATGTTTTGGTATATTTGTGTTGATTTTTTAAATTTCTACCTTTTCGATTCAATAACATTAATTAAATATGAACAAGCTTCGATTGAATTTACGATTCGTTCGATTAAAACACCGAATGTACTCTTAAAGGAGTTGAAGTTCGGATCCGTCGGAAGAGCATGAAAAGGCTTGTGCTTTGATGAACTAGAGTTCATCAATGTCGTGTATTTGCTAGGACTTGTCCGTGTCTAGTGGTCTAGGAAAGAGAGTAGTGTATGTGAGGAGCTTTACCGAAAACACTTAGGTGGCTAGTTAATTCACAATAATAAAAACATATGTGTAGATAAAAGCTAAAACGTCATTTATTCTCGGTTAGGCACTCTTTCATATCGGCGATGTGATACGTTCATAAAAGGTGAACAACGCTACTGGCCTTAAACGGCTGAAGGGTAGTGGAGGAAATTCATCGGACGTATATGCATACCGGGGAGACCCCGGAGCTAATCGGTGCTAATCACCGTTAGTTAGCAAGTATATCTTCAGGCTGATGAACGCCATGCGTAGTGTCCTTGAGTGATGACGTAACCAAGATAAGCTAAGCTAGAAACGTTTAGTCATGACATGTCGATGGGCATGGATTGAACCCTAGATTGAGTCGATCTCATAAAGAAAATTTAATAATCATAATAATAACCCTTCGTTGTACAACTTAGTTATTCATTAGCTTCTCACTTTTACTAAGTACTTTGTACTTACCTCCTTTGCATTTTCTTTTGTATGCATTGTGGGGTGAGAAGACGAACAGGTTGATCAGGTAGATGACGACTTTTAAAGGCTTTGAAGTCTTGACGAAGTTTCTAGTTCATTTTCTTTGTAAAGGTTGTACTAGACTAGTTGTATTTATTTTCTTAGACTTATTGTATTTCTACTTTTAAGACCTCGTATTGTATAAGTCTTTGGGTTTTTCGTCGTTGTAATTTAACTATCCATCTTTAGTATGGTTAATTTCTATTCTTAGTAGCATTTATGTTTTACCCGAGTCTTTTTAGCTTCTATTTGCTTTTATTTGATACGACGACGTAGAGGCTTGCGTATAATATTAGATTTATTTAATGCTATACGCGCCGAACGTTCTCTTCCGGATAAGGGCTCGGTATCTGGGGAGCGGGCGTTACAGTTGGTATCAGAGAGAAGCGTCCTTCTTTCCTAGGCTTCTCCCCTCTATGATAAGACTTCTTTAGACCTTTTTGAACCCTTCTGATCTCTTTTGATCTTGGTGGTAAATTCTCGTAGGATTAGGAATCCTTAGAACGTGGTTAAGTTGCACTAGGACCAAGTGAAAAGTCTCCTTAGGTGAAGGTTGAGTTTTAAGCTCATATCTCTTATGTGATCCTCTTAAGTTTTGTTCCTTTCGAGAACCCTTACTAGGATCCCTCTTTCCTTTTGGAATCTTCGAATCTTTCTCTATCTTTCTTTCTTTTTGAGGTTTTAATGCTTTCGTAATGCTACATTTGGTTCAAATCACTTCCTTGTAACTTGGTGTTATGCAAAATGAGTAAACGATTTTGTTCACGTTTCTACATATCATGTTATATCATTTTTTTTTGTTGTTCTAAGAATTTTGTAAATTTTCAGCCACATAGAAAGTTGTCTTATCTACAATTTCTCTCTTTACATCAATTTAGTTTTCAATATGGATTGTTCACAAATTGTTTAACAAGCAGGGGTACTCTGTTCAGAAAATTCTGCAGCGGTACTCTTACTTATCGTTCTGTTTTGAATAAGCTAAACACCTCCAAATGACTTGTATTTTTGGTATGTTGTAGAAAACATCCTGCACTATAATTTTTGTTTTGGAACCAAGTGCAAATTCGTTTTGGTTTGAGCACAATCTGCAACACATGACAGTTGATGAAGTCCTGAAAATTTTGACAGCTTATAGCAAGAGATGAAAATAATTATTTTGACCGACCTCACGGCTTCCCAAAATTTTTGATTTTTGAGCATCATATGTAAAACTTATATACTCACAGATTTTCTCTTTGCCTCATGTTCAAAATCAGCTCTGTTTGTTTTGTGCAAATCAATTATTTCATGACTTATGTATGCACCCGAATTTGTCAAAACCATTTAAGTCCTCTGGACAAGAAAGGGTAGATGTCTTTCTTTCACCCTGTAGGTTATAGTGTAGTAGGTTATAGGAGATGAGAATACTTTGATTTATCTGATTCTTAAGCTAGTTGTTACCCAGGATAAGAAGTTTGGTAGGTAGAGACTAGGTGTTGTCGTTATAGTGTTCCTCGATGGCAAGATACGATTGCGTGGTGATTTTCCAATCTTATGTCTTCATTAATAAGATCCTCTTTTATAATCATCTAGTTTCCTACTTGGTTATCCCGATTTCAACGTTTCTCCATCCATACTAATGGTAACACATGCTCTGGTTAAATCCTCCATTTGAAACTTCTGAAACTCGGTAAAAGTCCCTTATTACGAAGTTTTGTTTTTCAAGTGTGTACACTTTTTTGATGTGCCTTATTTTTTTTAAAGATGTTTTCATCATGTCAAATGCTTTATTTAACAAAAAAAAAATTATGTTTACCAAAAATCTTTCGTTTTCTCTTTTCGCTATCGCTTGGTTTATGTTTACCAAAATTCTTTGGCCTTGCTTTGCTCGAGATGGGTTCCACACGAACTCCATATGCAAATTTTATCTTTTCCAAGTACTTCTTACTCGTTTCAATTATTAGTGTTAAAGGTCTCATACTTTGGCACATAGTTTTCAACATCCTCGTGTTTGGTTTTATCCAACATGAGTGAATGCTTTGTTTCCGTGTTTTCCTTTCGGTTAAACCACTTACCATGCTCTAAAAATTCTGGAAATTTTCCACAATATAGACCGAAGTCTTTTCTACAATTTATCTTTTTACACCAACTCGATAATTGTTATGGATTGTTCATAAAATTCATGTTTATGCCAGACACTCTGTCCAGAAAATCTGCAGCAGCACCTTCAATTTTTCTTCTGTTTTGAACAGGTTAAACACCCTCAAATGACCTGAATTTTTGATATGTTGCAGAAAAACTTTTATCTACAATTTTCATTTTGGAATTAAGTTCAGATTCTTTTTCTTTTGATCTTTATTTGCAATTCAACTCAGTGTTTATTAATCTGAAAATTCTGACAGCTTGTAGAATCGTCAGAAATAACTGTTTTTGACCGACCTTATCTCATTCAAAAATTCCAATATTTTTATATCACCTGGGAAACTCCGGTATCTAAATCTTTTCTCTTTGGATCGTGCTCAAATTCCTCTTCATTTGTTCTGTACAAATTGATAATGTCAGATCCGGAGTAAATATCTTACACATCAACCGAAAAGGAATCCTCACCTCTTTGACTTAGGGTTTGGGCTAAGAGGGTAGCAAGTTACGATTGTTTTGTTTAGGAGTTCCCCGAAGTTTGATCTCCTTCTGAGTTAAACCTTTTAGTAAGAGTTTGTAAAACTAACGTTATAATTTCTTTTGCAGTTTTAAACAAGAACCAATATGCTATCCTCAAGCATGCCATGTTTGATGTTCAAGACCTTTTCGTGCCCTTTTATAATTATACCTTTTCTGGTGATGTATTTCTCATGTAATCCCTCATTTGAGATCTTTAAACTCAACAAATCATTTTCACATGTTGTCATGAATTACCTCAGAAATATGTCTCTAAAAGCGTTTCTTCTGAACAAGTTCTTACCTTCATACTTTTCAAATCAAGAAACAAGTTCTCTTCAAAATTCTACATTATTGCACTTCCATATTTCTTTTCAAATTCAAATTTGACCAAGCCTTACGATGTCGTAACATTTTTTTACTTGTGTTCATTCTCACTTCCTCCTAAGGGTAGTGTCGATGTTGTAACTATTTCACCTAATCGTTGCTGTTCTTTTAAGGTATGCATATCTCCTTTGCCGGTTGAATTTTTAAGCCTACCATGACATTCCTTTTCGATTACTTATCTTTAACCTTCTAGCAATTTATGCTAAACTAGTTTCAAGCAGAAGGTAGACCTTTTCAAGATGCCTTCTGAACCTATCTAGCCAACCAACATTTGAACTCCAAAACTTCTATTGAATTTCAATCCAGATTAATGTACCTCGTACCATTCAGTTTTAACTCTCTTTCAGGCCATTTAGAGCCATTAACCGCCAGATATGCCTTTTGATTTTTCCATCCTCTGTTTGGCGTTTCTATTCCAATTTTGTTACACCGGTTGAAAGTCTATTTTATTTAACCTTGAGCATTTATTCCTTGGAAGTGTACTATTCCTCTCGAGTAGTGCAACCTTGAATCTTTGATTTGAAACGTCAATAATCGTTTAAACTTCCTTTGAAACTTTGAATTAATTCTTGGAAATCAAACCTTATCCAGCAATTCTTAAGGGTCATTTCCTCTTCACTTAAAAAATCTTGCTTACCGCCTACTTATTCAAACTTTTGATATTCCCTTACAATTCCTTGAG
The DNA here is from genome assembly GCA_026214975.1 of Gentiana macrophylla. Lineage (NCBI taxonomy): Eukaryota > Viridiplantae > Streptophyta > Magnoliopsida > Gentianales > Gentianaceae > Gentiana > Gentiana macrophylla. Next base: position 29,101,915 of record CM047810.1, on the reverse strand, counting down.
GGAATTTCAATTTCTATTAAATCCTAAAATAATCTCTTTGACTTACGCAAACTTGGACACTTCTTGACAAGTGTTTATTTTATTCTAAGACCTTTTGGTGTGCTCGTTTTGTCTCCATGGCTCCTTCACGTTGAGATTCTTGCTCTCTTTGATTTCTTTTTATTTTATTTTATCCTTCTAGTGCTCAACCTTGCGCCTTTACTTTGTTTTTCTGTTGTGTGATGTTTCCTTTAACGTCTCCACTTCCTAAAGGTCTATATGAAAACTTATTACCATCCTTTCAAGTTACCTCTGAAGTCTTTGCAGACCACAGTATCTTGCGTGCAATTTTCTCAAAAAAAAAAAATCATCTGCAAGGTGTCCTTTTGTTTTCCTTTTTGTGGCTACCCCTTGTATTATGATACAATGTCTCATTCTTCAGTTTGGAACCACCTTCAACTTTTCCCCATCACGAAATGATCTTGTTTTTCATGTAACCCAAGCAAACTTTCTTATTTCAAGTGCATTGTATCATTCCTTGGCTTACCTAGTTGACATACCACCCTGGTACTCAACTTGTCACTTTTCAACTTCTTTTATTTTCCAAGCTAACCTCAATTGGCACGAGGATTGGATCAGACTATCAGAGGGAAAGTATGGCAATGCATGTTCTCCACCCACAGGGAGTCTCAGAAGTCCTTCAGCTGGGATCCTTGGAGTTCTTCAAACAAGCTTGTGGTTCCATGGTGAAGTTGAGATCAAAAGAAGTCAAGTGTGCGGAAGTGTGGTTTCGGCCGTGAAGATTGACCTTCCGGGTATAGGCGGCGAGGAGCAAGCAAAGAGTGTTGAACCGATGATTGTAAGATTCGAGGCGATTGATGAGTTCGTGAAGGAACAAGATGAAGATCCAGTTTCTTCCGGTTACAAGTGAGTGGCTGGAGCCTAACCAACCATTGGTCATGAGTTAGATGAAGATGGCAATAGTTGGCATCGGAATCAGCTTTGGGATTCCGAGTGCGGAAGATTGGGAAGGACAATAAAGAATGGAAACCTTGAGATGGCAATTGCGGTTCCTCTCGGAGCGACCAAGAAGTACAAGAATTGGAGCAAGTCGCTGCTTTGCGATCTTTCATGAAGATAGAGATAGAAGAACACGAGTTTCGGGATGAAGTAAAGCGACAACGATCACGAGACCGGATTTGATACAAACAAATCAACGAGGAGATTGAAGTGGATCGTCGCAACCTCAAGTTGGCTCAAGACAAGCAAAAGAGTTGGGAAGATGGAAGAAGACGAAGATCGTAAGAGTTAGAAGGCGAAGCGCTTCGCAAATTCCGAGTTCAAGTACCTCTCGGTTACAATCGAGTTTCGAGGACGAAACTCCTCTTAAGGAAGGAATGTAACATCCCGACTTTTCATAAAAGGGTAAAATAGTCATTGGGTGTATTTACTACGACTAATGATTATTTGTCCCATTTATTGAATTAAAAGGAATTAATTAAAGGATTTAGTGTTAATTATAAAGGATTTAATTATTGGCTATAAAAAGAAGATAATCCCCTTTTATGTTTCACGGCAGAATTCAGAAAAAAAAAGAAGAGGAACGCTGGCAACAGGCAGGAAGAAAGCGAAATAAAAGGGAGAACCGTGTGATCAATCCGTTCATCTGTTCAAGATGCCGCAGGAGAGAAAAGTGATCAGCGCAAGGAAACACAACTTTGGAAAATAACATCTCTCAATTTCGTAAGTTTTCAGTTTAGCCCTAGTTTTCGGTATTTGTAGAGTTTGATTCTTGAAAATTCGTATCTTTCAATCCGTAACTCTGTTTTTGACCATGAGTAGTCGAAACGATCGTCCTGGGCGTAGATCATTCTAAAAATAGTTATGCAGCATTTAATCGAGGTAATCTGCAGTTTATGAACTTTTTCAGTTTCGGGTTTTACGCAAAGAAATAGGATTTTAGGGTTTCGTTGATCAAATAGGTTTTGGGGTTGAGGATCAACGGTTGTTCTGATTTGCTTGACGTTTTCTTTCGGTTTTGCTGGAAATTAAGGTAAAGAGACTCTTCCTAATGAGTAATTATAATTTTATAACGATAGGTTGAGTTTTGGTGAGTCTTGGTGTTATTTGGTGATAGAATTCATGTTAAGTTGTAATTAATAAGATGGGATATGTTTTGGAATATTTGTGTTGATTTTTTTAAATTTCTACCTTTTCGATTCAATAACATTAATTAAATATGAACAAGCTTCGATTGAATTTCTGATTCGTTCAGTTAAAACACCGAATGTACTCTTAAAGGGAGTTGAAGTTCGGATCCGTCGGAAGAGCATGAAAAGGCTTGTGCTTTGATGAACTAGAGTTCATCAATGTCTGTGTATTTGCTAGGACTTGTCCGTGTCTAGTGGTCTAGGAAAGAGAGTAGTGTATGTGAGGGAGCTTACCTGAAAACACTTAGGTGGCTAGTTAATTCACAATAATAAAAACATATGTGTAGATAAAAGCTAAAACGTCATTTATTCTCGGTTAGGCACTCTTTCATATCGGCGATGTGATACGTTCATAAAAGGTGAACAACGCTACTGGCCTTAAACGGCTGAAGGGTAGTGGAGGAAATTCATCGGACGATATGCATACCGGGAGACCCCGAGCTAATCGGTGCTAATCACCGTTAGTTAGCAAGTATATCTTCAGGCTGATGAACGCCATGCGTAGTGTCCTTGAGTGATGACGTAACCAAGATAAGCTAAGCTAGAAACGTTTAGTCATGACATGTCGATGGGCATGGATTGAACCCTAGATTGAGTCGATCTCATAAAGAAAATTTAATAATCATAATAATAACCCTTCGTTGTACAACTTAGTTATTCATTAGCTTCTCACTTTTACTAAGTACTTTGTACTTACCTCCTTTGCATTTTCTTTTGTATGCATTGTGGGGTGAGAAGGCGAACGAGTTGATCGTGTAGATGACGACTTTTAAAGGCTTTGAAGTCTTGTGAAGTTTCTAGTTCATTTTCTTTGTAAAGGTTGTACTAGACTAGTTGTATTTATTTTCTTAGACTTATTGTATTTCTACTTTTAAGACCTCGTATTGTATAAGTCTTTGGGTTTTTCGTCGTTGTAATTTAACTATCCATCTTTAGTATGGTTAATTTCTATTCTTAGTAGCATTTATGTTTTACCCGAGTCTTTTTAGCTTCTGTTTGCTTTTATTTGATACGACGACGTAGAGGCTTGCGTATAATATTAGATTTATTTAATGCTATACGCACCGAACGTTCTCTTCCGGATAAGGGCTCGGTATCTGGGAGCGGGGCGTTACAGTTGGTATCAGAGAGAAGCGTCCTTCTTTCCTAGGCTTCTCCCCTCTATGATAAGACTTCTTTAGACCTTTTTGAACCCTTCTGATCTCTTTTGATCTTGGTGGTAAATTCTCGTAGGATTAGGAATCCTTAGAACGTGGTTAAGTTGCACTAGGACCAAGTGAAAAGTCTCCTTAGGTGAAGGTTGAGTTTTAAGCTCATATCTCTTATGTGATCCTCTTAAGTTTTGTTCCTTTCGAGAACCCTTACTAGGATCCCTCTTTCCTTTTGGAATCTTCGAATCTTTCTCTATCTTTCTTTCTTTTTGAGGTTTTAATGCTTTCGTAATGCTACATTTGGTTCAAATCACTTCCTTGTAACTTGGTGTTATGCAAAATGAGTAAACGATTTTGTTCACGTTCTACATATCATGTTATATCATTTTTTTGTTGTTCTAAGAATTTTGTAAATTTTCAGCCACATAGAAAGTTGTCTTATCTACAATTTCTCTCTTTACATCAATTTAGTTTTCAATATGGATTGTTCACAAATTGTTTAACAAGCAGGGGTACTCTGTTCAGAAAATTCTGCAGCGGTACTCTTACTTATCGTTCTGTTTTGAATAAGCTAAACACCTCCAAATGACTTGTATTTTTGGTATGTTGTAGAAAACATCCTGCACTATAATTTTTGTTTTGGAACCAAGTGCAAATTCGTTTTGGTTTGAGCACAATCTGCAACACATGACAGTTGATGAAGTCCTGAAAAATTTTGACAGCTTATAGCAGTAGATGAAAATAATTATTTTGACCGACCTCTGGCTTCCCAAAAATTTTGATTTTTGAGCATCATATGTAAAACTTATATACTCACAGATTTTCTCTTTGCCTCATGTTCAAAATCAGCTCTGTTTGTTTTGTGCAAATCAATTATTTCATGACTTATGTATGCACCCGAATTTGTCAAAACCATTTAAGTCCTCTGGACAAGAAAGGGTAGATGTCTTTCTTTCACCCTGTAGGTTATAGTGTAGTAGGTTATAGGAGATGAGAATACTTTGATTTATCGATTCTTAAGCTAGTTGTTACCCAGGATAAGAAGTTTGGTAGGTAGAGACTAGGTGTTGTCGTTATAGTGTTCCTCGATGGCAAGATACGATTGCGTGGTGATTTTCCAATCTTATGTCTTCATTAATAAGATCCTCTTTTATAATCATCTAGTTTCCTACTTGGTTATCCCGATTTCAACGTTTCTCCATCCATACTAATGGTAACACATGCTCTGGTTAAATCCTCCATTTGAAACTTCTGAAACTCGGTAAAAGTCCCTTATTACGAAGTTTTGTTTTTCAAGTGTGTACACTTTTTTGATGTGCCTTATTTTTTTTAAAGATGTTTTCATCATGTCAAATGCTTTATTTAACCAAAAAAAAAAAATTATGTTTACCAAAAATCTTTCGTTTTCTCTTTTCGCTATCGCTTGGTTTATGTTTACCAAAATTCTTTGGCCTTGCTTTGCTCGAGATGGGTTCCACACGAACTCCATATGCAAATTTTATCTTTTCCAAGTACTTCTTACTCGTTTCAATTATTAGTGTTAAAGGTCTCATACTTTGGCACATAGTTTTCAACATCCTCGTGTTTGGTTTTATCCAACATGAGTGAATGCTTTTGTTTCCGTGTTTTCCTTTCCGGTTAAACCACTTACCATGCTCTAAAAATTCTGGAAATTTTCCACAATATAGACCGAAGTCTTTTCTACAATTTATCTTTTTACACCAACTCGATAATTGTTATGGATTGTTCATAAAATTCATGTTTATGCCAGACACTCTGTCCAGAAAATCTGCAGCAGCACCTTCAATTTTTCTTCTGTTTTGAACAGGTTAAACACCCTCAAATGACCTGAATTTTTGATATGTTGCAGAAAAAACTTTTATCTACAATTTTCATTTTGGAATTAAGTTCAGATTCTTTTTCTTTTGATCTTTATTTGCAATTCAACTCAGTGTTTATTAATCTGAAAATTCTGACAGCTTGTAGAATCGTCAGAAATAACTGTTTTTGACCGACCTTATCTCATTCAAAAATTCCAATATTTTTATATCACCTGGGAAACTCCGGTATCTAAATCTTTTCTCTTTGGATCGTGCTCAAATTCCTCTTCATTTGTTCTGTACAAATTGATAATGTCAGATCCGGAGTAAATATCTTACACATCAACCGAAAAGGAATCCTCACCTCTTTGACTTAGGGTTTGGGCTAAGAGGGTAGCAAGTTACGATTGTTTTGTTTAGGAGTTCCCGAAGTTTGATCTCCTACGAGTTAAACCTTTTAGTAAGAGTTTGTAAAACTAACGTTATAATTTCTTTGCGAGTTTTAAACAAGAACCAATATGCTATCCTCAAGCATGCCATGTTTGATGTTCGAGACTTTTCGTGCCCTTTTATAATTATACCTTTTCGGTGATGTATTTCTCATGTAATCCCTCATTTGAGATCTTTAAACTCAACAAATCATTTTCACATGTTGTCATGAATTACCTCGTAAATATGTCTCTAAAAGCGCTTTTCTTACGAACAAGTTCTTACCTTCATACTTTTCAAATCAAGAAACAAGTTCTCTTCAAAATTCTACATTATTGCACTTCCATCTTTCTTTTCAAATTCAAATTTGACCAAGCCTTACGATGTCGAACATTTTTTTACTTGTGTTCATTCTCGAAGCTTCCTCCTAAGGGTAGTGTCGATGTTGTAACTATTTCACCTAATCTTTGCTGTTCTTTTAAGGTATGCATATCTCCTTTGCCGGTTGAATTTTTAAGCCTACCATGACATTCCTTTTGATTTACTTATCTTTAACCTTCTAGCAATTTATGCTAAACTAGTTTCAAGCGGTAAGGTAGACCTTTTCAAGATGCCTTACGAACCTATCTAGCCAACCAACATTTGAACTCCAAAACTTCTATTGAATTTCAATCCAGATTAATGTACCTCGTACCATTGGTTTTAACTCTCTTTTCAGGCCATTTAGAGCCATTAACCTTGAGATATGCCTTTTGATTTTTCCATCCTCTGTTTGGCGTTTCTATTCCAATTTTGTTACACCGGTTGAAAGTCTATTTTATTTAACCTTGAGCATTTATTCCTTGGAAGTGTACTATTCCTCTCGAGTAGTGCAACCTTGAATCTTTGATTTGAAAGCGTCAATAATCGTTTAAACTTCCTTTGAAACTTTGAATTAATTCTTGAAATCAAACCTTATCCAACCAATTCTTAAGGGTCATTTCCTCTTCACTTAAAAATCTTGCTTACCGCTACTTATTCAAACTTTTGATATTCCCTTACAATTCCTTGAGGAATTTCAATTTCTATTAAATCCTAAAATAATCTCTCTTTGACTTCACGCAAACTTGGACACTTCTTGACAAGTGTTTATTTTATTCTAAGACCTTTTGGTGTGCTCGTTTTGTCTCCATGGCTCCTTCACGTTGAGATTCTTGCTCTCTTTGATTTCTTTTATTTTATTTTATCCTTCAGTGCTCAACCTTACGCCTTTACTTTGTTTTTACATTTGTGTGATGTTTCCTTTAACGTCTCCACTTCCTAAAGGTCTATATGAAAACTTATTACCATCCTTTCAAGTTACCTCTGAAGTCTTTGCAGACCACTGTATCTTGCAGAATTTCTCTCTAAAAAAAAAAATCATCTGCAAGGTGTCCTTTTGTTTTCCTTTTTGTGGCTACCCCTTGTATTATGATACAATGTCTCATTCTTCAGTTTGGAACCACCTTCAACTTTTCCCCATCACGAAATGATCTTGTTTTTCATGTAACCCAAGCAAACTTTCTTATTTCAAGTGCATTGTATCATTCCTTGGCTTACCTAGTTGACATACCACCCTGGTACTCAACTTGTCACTTTTCAACTTCTTTTATTTTCCAAGCTAACCTCAATTGGCACGAGGATTGGATCAGACTATCAGAGGGAAAGTATGGCAATGCATGTTCTCCACCCACAGGGAGTCTCGAAGTCCTTGGTGGGATCTTGGAGTTCTTGACAAGCTTGTGGTTCCATGGAGTGAAGTTGAGATCAAAAGAAGTCAAGTGTGCCGAAGTGTGGTTTCGGCCGTGAAGATTCAGCCTTCCGGGTATAGGGCAGCAGGAGCAAGCAAAGAGTGTTGAACCGATGATTGTAAGATTCGAGGCAGTTGATGAGTTCGTGAAGGAACAAGATGAAGATCCAGTTTCTTCCGGTTACAAGTGAGTGGCTGGAGCCTAACCAACCATTGGTCATGAGTTAGATGAAGATGGCAATAGTTGGCATCGGAATCAGCTTTGGGATTCCGAGTGCGGAAGATTGGGAAGGACAATAAAGAATGGAAACCTTGAGATGGCAATTGCAGTTCCTCTCGGAGCGACCAAGAAGTACAAGAATTGGAACAGTACTGCTGCCGATCTTTCATGAAGATAGAGATAGAAGAACACGAGTTTCTGGGATGAAGTAAAGCGACAACAGAATACGAGACCGGATTTGATACAGCAAATCAACGAGGAGATTGAAGTGGATCGTCGCAACCTCAAGTTGGCTCAAGACAAGCAAAAGAGTTGGGAAGATGGAAGAAGAAGAAGAAGACCGTAAGAGTTAGAAGGCGAAACGCTTCGCAAATTCCGAGTTCAAGTACCTCTCGATTTACAATCGAGTTTCGAGGACGAAACTCCTCTTAAGGAAGAATGTAACATCCCGACTTTTCATAAAAAGGTAAAATAGTCATTGGGTGTATTTACTACGACCTAATGATTATTTGTCCCATTTATTGAATTAAAAAGGAATTAATTAAAGGATTTAGTTATTAATTATAAAGGATTTAATTATTGGCTATAAAAGAAGATAATCCCTTTTATGTTTCACGCGTGAGGTCGAGAAAAAGAAGAGGAAGAGCGGCAACAGCGTGAAAAAGCGAAATAAAAGGAGAACCGTGTGATCAATCCGTTCATCTGTTCAAGATGCCGCAGGAGAGAAAAGTGATCGGTATAAGGAAACACAACTTTGGAAAATAACATCTCTCAATTTCGTAAGTTTTCGATTTAGCCCTAGTTTTCGGTATTTGTAGAGTTCGATTCTTGAAAAATTCGTATCTTTCAATCCGTAACTCTGTTTTTCAGCCATGAGTAGTCGAAACGATCGTCCTGGAGCGTAGATCATTCTAAAAATAGTTATGCAGCATTTAATCGAGGTAATCTGCAGTTTATGAACTTTTTCAGTTTCGGTTTTCTGCAAAGAAATAGGATTTTAGGGTTTCTCGTTGATCAAATAGGTTTTGGGGTTGAGGATCAACAGTTTGTTGCGATTGCTTGAGCGTTTTCTTTCGGTTTCTTTGGAAATTAAGGTAAGAGACTCTTCCTAATGAGTAATTATAATTTTATAACGATAGGTTGAGTTTTGGTGAGTCTTGGTGTTATTTGGTGATAGAATTCATGTTAAGTTGTAATTAATAAGATGGGATATGTTTTGGAATATTTGTGTTGATTTTTTTAAATTTCTACCTTTTCGATTCAATAACATTAATTAAATATGAACAAGCTTGATTGAATTTACGATTCGTTCGCTTAAAACACCGAATGTACTCTTAAAGGGAGTTGAAGTTCGGATCCGTCGGAAGAGCATGAAAAGGCTTGTGCTTTGATGAACTAGAGTTCATCAATATACGTGTATTTGCTAGGACTTGTCCGTGTCTCAGTGGTCTAGGAAAGAGAGTAGTGTATGTGAGGAGCTTACCGAAAACACTTAGGTGGCTAGTTAATTCACAATAATAAAAACATATGTGTAGATAAAAGCTAAAACGTCATTTATTCTCGGTTAGGCACTCTTTCATATCGGCGATGTGATACGTTCATAAAAGGTGAACAACGCTACTGGCCTTAAACGGCTGAAGGGTAGTGGAGGAAATTCATCGGACGTATATGCATACCGGGGAGACCCCGGAGCTAATCGGTGCTAATCACCGTTAGTTAGCAAGTATATCTTCAGGCTGATGAACGCCATGCGTAGTGTCCTTGAGTGATGACGTAACCAAGATAAGCTAAGCTAGAAACGTTTAGTCATGACATGTCGATGGGCATGGATTGAACCCTAGATTGAGTCGATCTCATAAAGAAAATTTAATAATCATAATAATAACCCTTCGTTGTACAACTTAGTTATTCATTAGCTTCTCACTTTTACTAAGTACTTTGTACTTACCTCCTTTGCATTTTCTTTTTTGTATGCATTGTGGGGTGAGAAGGCTTAAGCAGGTTGATCGTGTAGATGCGACTTTTAAAGGCTTTGAAGTCTTGACGAAGTTTCTAGTTCATTTTCTTTGTAAAGGTTGTACTAGACTAGTTGTATTTATTTTCTTAGACTTATTGTATTTCTACTTTTAAGACCTCGTATTGTATAAGTCTTTGGGTTTTTCGTCGTTGTAATTTAACTATCCATCTTTAGTATGGTTAATTTCTATTCTTAGTAGCATTTATGTTTTACCCGAGTCTTTTTTAGCTTCGTTTGCTTTTATTTGATCTGACGGCGTAGAGGCTTGCGTATAATATTAGATTTATTTAATGCAATACGCGCCGAACGTTCTCTTCCGGATAAGGGCTCGGTATCTGGGAGCGGGGCGTTACAGTAAACCAAATGCTGATAATGAAACAGCCTGAAGAAGGAAACCGCCGTCCCTTTTGTTTAGCGAAATTCGATCAAATTAAGACTCCTATTTGTCCCGTTTGTTTAGCCAAGCTCCAGCCGGGAATCGATCCTTGATGATGCATTGTTTCTGCAATCCAATTGTTTCAATGAATATTGTTGTTGTGAATAATCAAATTTAGATACAACAAAAAAAAAAAATTGAAGTATTTTAAGTCATTCCAAGCTTATTTATCCAACCTAATTATATTTGGCAAATTTTTTTTCGGTTTTGCTGCATTTTTGCAGTTTTTTCGAATCAATTGTCTACAAGCATTTACTCACCCAAGGTATTCATCTTTATTGGCATGTATGATCAATTGTTGTTGTCATGGAATTATCAATTGTTGTTGTATGAATCCTACGGTCTGTATTTTTGTTCTTGAAGAATTGTTGTTGAAGAATTATCAATTGTTTGTTCTTGAAGAATTATCAATTGTTGTTGTATGAATCCTACGGCATGTATGATCAATTGTTGTTGTATGAATCCTACGGTCTGTATTTTTGTTCTTGAAGAATCCATAATTCGATTTAATGCAGAATCATGGTAGTACAATTCTAGGAAAAGGTCATAAAGGACAAGTTTACATTTTATTTGTGAAAAAAGGACACAAAAGAATCACACTGGTTGTAAAGGACAGAAAGTTATGCATATCCAAAAATACCCTTAATTTTCATTTTTCTAACATTTACTGCATTTATTACAATTGACTTTTTTTTATTTTTCATAAATGAAAACAATCCTTTTTTTTTTAAGATAAAACAATACTTTTTGAGTAAATGCAAATAAGATTGTGTCCTATTTTCATGTCATTATCAACTCCACATATTGGAAGTTAAGAAGAACAAAACGGAAGATCAGATTCCCCATTGCTATCATTCGAATAAAACCTTAAAAAATCTGAAAAGGTAGTTCGAATAAAATAGAAAAAAAAAACTGAATTGATTTCCAATTCCAATTCATCCTTCATCCTGTTCTTACTATTCTTCAAAGCTTCGATTTCCAATTCCAATTCAGTTTTCTCCGTGGTCCGCTTATCCAAGTCCATTCTGAGACCCCTACTTTCGTCATCCAAGTCATTCGCTTTTCAATCCTGCTGAATTGATCAAACTTTAATCTCTCCACTTCGGATGCAAGCTTCTTGTTATCACTTTCTACCTGTTCCATTTTTTACTTCCATCATCTGAAATTTAGGATGACTGATCATGTCCGGTATATGCACGCATGGATTTAAAAAAAATCATCAAATCATTGAAACTTAATTACAAATCGAGTGTCATGCATTCACTAGTGTAATACTACACATTCCAGTTCGAAATAATGTAGTAAAAATTCAAAAAATGTAGCAACAATGCACACAATTGTATTTACAGTCCAAAAATGGTAGTGCCAATTCAAAAAATTGTAGTAGCAGTTCAAATAAAGTAGTAACATGTCATTTGTTCCTGATTAGATTACTTCTTGTCATGTAGTAACATCAACATCCTGTAGTAACACATGTTGTAATACATGTCCTTTTGCATCATGAAGTTACACCACTATGCACACTCCATAAAACGAATGTAATTCACGCATTATGTAGTAACACCACTATGCAAACACCTCAAACATAGTAACACATAATGTATACCCAAACCACGAACATTAAACCTTAAACACAAAACCCTAAACTTTGACCCTAAACCCTAAACTCGAACCTTAGACCACAACCACAAACCCTAACCCACGAATCCTAATCCCAAAACCTAAACGTTAATCCTAAGTTGTGGAAGTGCGGCAAAGATGCCGAGTAATCCGAGAGTTGCAATGAGGGGTTGAGTGTTCTTGGCGGAGATGCCAGTGATGCTCATATAAGCGGTGAGAAGGTGGTGAGGTCATTAAGGAGCCGATGAGGTGGAGAGAGGCTATCGGAAGTTGGCCATTGGCGCCGGTGGGGGGGAGAAGAAATTTAGGGTTTGGGGCGTGTATAGTGGCGGCACCGTAAACCAAAATCGAGGATCTTTTAGAACCGATAATCATGTGTGTAATTATAAAATAAATGATTTTATTCACACTTTAGAATGAATGATGTACACTTGTTTTACATAAATTAAAATTTAGGGTATAAAAAGCAGATATAATAATTACAAACCCTAGGATATATATATATATATTTATATCTACAATTATATATACATCGCTATTATTTAATGTGTATAAATAGGGGTTGTGAGGTAGAATATGTATTATTTAATATTATTTGAAATGTTATAGAGATAATGATAGAGATGCTGTTGTGAAGGTTTTTAAATTAAGATGTTGTAAAATAAAGATATGTATTATTTTATATTATTTTAGAGATAAAATTTAAGAATTTTGCTGGGAGTGCCCTAAGAGTGTAATCTAATATCTTATGTTTTAACTTTTCCGCTGCCTAGCGTTAATCAAATAACGACATAACAGCTAACAGAGTTTATTAGTACTACTAATATCTTTCCGTCCCATGAAAGCAGCCCAATAAATATAATATAAATACTATTGTCATCATAATCAAAACTTATATAAAATTAGGTTACACACATCACTGCCACCGGCGTTGAAAATACTTTGAACCTTAAACATGAATCATCCCCAACCTTTAAATCATCATTTTCTTTTATCCGAATAAGATGACCACTTTTCTAGCCTGTTTTGTTTTTCATTTCATTATCATCGTCTGTTGTAAATTGTAATAAAATGAAGCTAAAAACCAAGTCAGATCAAGTCCAAGTGTCAACAGTTCACAACAGTCTAAAAAAAAGTTCTTTCAGTCCCCACCCCAAAAGCACCCAAACCATTAACGAATAAAAACCCCCTTTTCCTCCCCGTTTTACCTCAACTTTTTCTAAAGAATATCGTTTTTTCTAATCCGAATAGAAAACCCATTAAGGAAAATTCCTTAAAGTTCGCTGCTTTTTCAATTTCACCGTTTTTTTACTCTGCTGCCGACAAGTGATCGAGCAAAAAGGCACACATTGTAGTGTGACTGTGTGAGTGAAGTGTCTAGGTTGGTATCTTAACACATAAAGAAAGGAAAAAGTGGGAAGAATAAACAAACCAAGGATTCACACATTCTGCTGGATTAAGGGCTTGGGTGGGTGGGTGGTACATTGAAGGTTTTGGTTCCTGCTGATCATTTTCACCAGCACCGTACATTTATTTATGAAGCATTAATTTTGGGTTTGGGGGCTTTCTTGATTTCGAGAGGAAGAAGTTACTGTTGGGGCTAGAAGGGTTGCTGCATCTCCATGGGTATTTGCTTGAGCCAACGAGTTAAGGCTGAGTCTTCTTTCAACTCCGGTACAGGTATATTTACTTTCTTAGCTTATTGAGGTTTATGTTTCGAATTTCGTGTTAGTTTTGTTGAAATTAGTAAAAACGTTCTTGTTTTCTCTGTTTGAATTTGTAATTACCCAATTCAATAGAATTCATGTTATATAGTTATATCTGATGACATAAAATGTTGGTCCTTTTGTTCATTTGTGTTAATTTAACCTCTTAGCTAGCTTACTTAACTTCAAAACTCCCACCCTTCTTTTCTTGCATTTTATAAATCATTTTCTTGGGTTTAGACTTGGTGAAGTTCAGTTCAAAGCTTTAACTTTGTGAATCATACATATTGTGTTATGTATTTGTGTTTCCTGGTTAGCTGAGTAAATGAGTTGAAAGGCATATTCATGTTTAGTCTTAACCAATTCCTGTTGTTTATGTTTTTCGTTCACTATTAAGTGGCAAATAAGTTAGTCTGTGTATTTACTCATTAGACATTGTCCTTTGGTTCGTATGCTTGATTACCAGATTCTAAAGATGAAAGTAGCGACTACGTTCAGATAAGCAATTACAGCAGTAAGACTTCTTCAAATTCCATGCCCGTTACTCCTCGGAGTGAGGATGAAATCTTGCAGTCTGCAAAATTAAAGAGATTTGCTTTTGCTGATCTCAAAGCAGCCACCAGAAATTTCCGACCTGATAGTGTATTAGGCGAAGGAGGCTTCGGTTCTGTGTTTAAAGGATGGATTGATCAGAAAACGCTTACTGCTTCAAAGCCCGGTGTGGGGATGGTTGTGGCTGTAAAAAGACTTAATCAAGAAGGATTTCAGGGACACAAAGAATGGCTGGTGAGAAAACTAGATTTCGTCTTTTCAGAAAAATGAAATTTGTTTAGATTTGTTTTTCATGGCTAACAAAATATCGGATCTGCAGGCTGAGATCAATTATCTTGGGCTTCTGCGTCATCCCAATCTGGTTAAACTGATTGGCTACTGCTTAGAGGATAATCACAGGCTTTTAGTATATGAGTTTATGCCCAAGGGTAGCATGGAAAATCATCTTTTTCGAAGTGAGTACTTGGTAGCTCGCGTGCATCGTTTTTATACGTGCTTATTGTACAGTTCAGTCTATCAAATCTCTGTTTCTCTTGTAAATTGACATTGTGTTATGAAATTTTATTCATTCAGGGGGGTCTTACTTCCAGCCACTGTCGTGGAATTTTCGTGTGAAAATTGCTCTTGGTGCTGCAAGAGGGCTTGCATTTCTACATGGCGCTAACACCAAGGTTATCTACAGGGATTTCAAGACTTCGAATATTCTTATTGACTCGGTAAGCATGCACACGCGATTTGTTTATTTCGTTTGTGAATCTCATTGAGATCTACTTTTGTTAAGCAATTTTGAGTGCTTTACTCATGTTTCGTTATTTTGTTGCATTTGACAGAAGTATAATGCTAAACTTTCTGATTTCGGGTTGGCTAGAGATGGACCAACCGGTGATAAGAGCCATGTTTCAACCAGGGTCATGGGGACATACGGATACGCTGCTCCCGAATATTTGTCTACAGGTATGTTTGTCTTGGCCACAGTCCCGGCTTTTTAATCTGTGAAAATGATTGTGCACACATTGATCATGGTGCATGGTACCGGTTAATCAAGACGGGTCCCACTTATTTGATGCAATGTATTGTCCCCTTTGACTTAAACAAATCATTACAGGTCATTTAACATCAAGAAGCGATGTGTATAGCTTCGGAGTTGTTCTGTTAGAGATCATAACCGGTAAAAAGGCCATAGACAAGAATCGTCCAACAGGGGAACACAATTTAGTTGAATGGGCGAAACCTTATCTTACAAACAAACGTAGAATCTTTCGTGTTCTAGACCCGCGTCTCGAAGGCCAGTACTCACTAGGTCGAGCCATGCAGCTAGCTAATCTTGCACTTCAATGCCTCTGTGTAGAACCCAAATCAAGACCCACCATGGAGGAGGTTGTAATAACTTTACAGGAAATCCAGCAGGATTCAAAAGACACGTTGTTCAAGAGCGACGACGATGACGACGAAAAAGAGTGTGAAATGAAGCCACAAGAGGATAATAATAATAATAATACAAATGCACTTAGGAACAGCAAAAGCAAGGTGGCAGAAACACCTGGGAAAGAAATGACAAGTTACCCCAGACCTTCTACTTCACCACTTTATGCTTAATGGGAACAGTTTATTAATTAAATCTTATCTTTTGTGGGACTTTTGACTCTTGATTTTTTGAGTCTGCATTTCCTTTGTTTTTTTGTGGGGGGTGTTATTGTACAGATTTCTCTTATTCTGAGATTGATATGTAAAAAGTTGAGAATTTGCTTTAGATGCACAGTTCATCATGTCTCTCTATATATATGATGTAAGTAGTAGGATTAATTATGTAGCTGTTGTGAGTAATCAAAAATGTTTTGTTCTTTGCACAGAATCTTTTTACCAGATTATTATCTACACCAAGTTTATTTAAGTTTCTATCCGTGCTGATGATCATTCTTATTTGCAGCTGGAGAAGGATTAGCCCCTCCAGGACCGCCCCGACCGAGTCGTCGCCGATGAATAACATTTTCTGGCATTTAAAAGAAAGAAAAGTAAGCTAATCAGTAGTTGCCTATATATATATATATATATAAGCGCTGGCTAAGCATATACTAATGATATATTAAATAGGGATGAAAACAAACAATAATCACCTTGAAATTGAATGGAAGAGAAATTGGGAATTCTTGCTTCAACAAAGAGACTACTATTATGAGTAGTAGTATTGATTAACATTAATATGGTGAAGATAATAAGCACAAAGTGTAATCCCGAAGTTTCATTAAGAGTATTTCCGTCTTTTTGGAATTATGTTATTTCCTCTAGTTTTTAAGGTTATTTAATCTTTTCTTTTCCTCCAAAACACCTAAAACCGACCTAAGTGCTGAAAAATCCTATAAAAGGCCTCATGATAGCCCTAGACTTCATTAGTTTTGCGATCTCGAGGTTTCAGGAAAAGCTTAATTAGGCCGCTGTCCCGGGAGACCCTCTTGGGAAAGCTCACAAGATGAATTCTGGGTAGCTCAGTTCGATCATTCTGGTTTATTTTTTTTGCTTATTAGAGTGGTGTTTTCGAAGCAGATTGAGTTGTAGAAGCTGTTTTAAGATCAAAGTGACGTAGTTAGCATGTATGTTTTCCCATGCATTGTTTAATGTGGTTTATGTTTTCCCATGCATTGTTTAATGTGGTTTTAAAGTGGATTTCCTTAAGTTTTAAGATATGTTCTTAAAGATGTTTTGAGTACATACTCTACACGTTATGTTTTGATATATAGTGGTTTATGCTTTTACCCCTGTCAACCTTGCTGTCATTTTATGTATGATTTTACCCCTGTTAATTACTCATTTGATGCACTTTTAGGATAGTTGGATTGATTTATGATGCGTTTTCACCATTACACTTACTATGAGGTGGAGGGAAATTACTCCGGAAATCTCATCGTTTTGGTGAATTATTGCACATTTCATTGACTATTTTACCTTGTAGGAATTATGCACGGTATTTTTATTGATATTTGCAGGATATAGGTTTAGTGTAATCCCGAGAGAAGAGGTATTGATGATGGAAAGTCAATTTTGAGAGGTAGAAGAATGTGTTCGAAACTAAAGATGTGAAACGGATAAAGAATCTTCGATGTTTTCACCATACTTTCATTTAATAAGCATTTGGATCTACATTGGAGGTATTTTCTTGACAATGTGTCTTCATGAAAGTTGTAGAAAATTAAATTATCTTTCCAACTCAATTACTTAAGTCAGAGCTCTACATGCAAAGATATCGTCAAATTCATCAAAGGCGTGCAGTCTTTGTTGTGTTCTGCAACATCATGCGCCCGCCATCACTTTCGATCGTGCGCGCCGGGACATTCTTTGGACCAAATTGCAATGCTGAGAATTTGGGCGCACACCCGCCAATACCCAGGCGTGCACCTGGGTTCTATTTAGGTCGTTTTTAAACTATAAAAAGGCCATTAGGTCGAAATTTTACACCGACGTTCGTACTTTAGGAAATTTTTCATCCCTTAGAACCCTAGGATTATTATTTTTATTCCAATATTTCATCTTTTCAGTAGATTAATTATTTACTTTGCGATTGAATCATCGAATTAACAAAGAATTGACAACTTTTTGGTGTTGGATCATTGGATTGCTTTGAATTTCCGCAGTGTTCTTCATTGTTCTTGGCCGGATTGGTAAATTTTCTGCACTTTCTTCCAATTGATAATATAGACTTCTGTTCTTTCATGTATTTTCCAATTTATTCAGATTTCATTTGTGATTTTACTTTAATTATGAATAGGTAAATTTTTTATAGTCAAATTATGTGACGGTTTATGAAATCGATGCCTTGAACGCGGATTTGGGGATAGGTTGTGCGTAAAAATTAATTCTTTTGAATTATTTGTGTCCCAAAACTTATGTTTAATGCTTGGATTAAGTTGATCACTTAGTTCATTATTTCACACACGATCTTTATATATGTATTTTGCGAGAGTGTGGGAAAAGAGATTTTGGGATCACCATGCACGAACTAGTCGAGTTCTTCGAATATGTTCCTTGAGTGAGGATTTTCTTGTTAAGCCGTGAATTCGATGGACACGGAACATCTCTAGTTCTTAATCATGTTAGGTCAGTTAAATCCCAAATAAGGGACCGTTGAACCGAGCATAGGGTGTTAGGTTGTGGTATTAGTGCCTAGTCATAATCTTAGGAGATTGCACCTACAATCACGTTCATTAGTCCGATTGGTTGGTTGGTCGGGAAAATCCTATTCCTAGTGATTGAAGAAAGGTGTCGAGTAGTTTCTTGATCATAATTTGGCTATTGCTTTATCATTATCGTAAGGTTCAGTTTCATTATTAATTTGTATTTTGAAATTTTTAAAGAGTGGATTCATCTTCGTCTCTTCGACGTAGATAAAGACATTCTATTTGTTATATGTGATGAAACAATTATTTTTCCAATCATCTCTCATTTTATTCTTTAAACAGGTTTTCAATGGAGATGCAAGTTGCTGAACGTGATATCAATCAGAAAAATTCCTTAAACAATTATTTTTTCAACAATGGATAGCAATTTTTAAACAACCCTCCTACTTGAAAATAATGCAAGTTGCTGATAAAAAATCATTCACCTGTTTTCTTGAAGCTGTGTGTCTATGATATTGTAAGACAACCCTAAGAAATAACGTAAATTGGGGAACAAAATATAAATTTGAAGGTATAGATAAAATACATTATATATACAATATATTAACTTTTTGTGAGCAAAGGAGTGCTACAATTAGGGCTTAAGTGAGCCTTAGTATTTGATTCGATTCGGTGTATTCGGCTCGAAAATGTTTGATTCGGTGTATTCAGCTCGAAAATGTTCGATTCGGGGCTTGATTCGTATCTTCAAACGTTAAATTAAGCTTTAGAAATAGGTATTCGACAACCGAGCCAAACATGTTCGATAATATTCGGCTCGTACACTTGCAGCGTAGTTCAGTTTAATATAAATTCTTTAATGAGAATAATTGAATAAATTCTCAATATATTCCCTAAAAAAACAATTCTGAATATTGAATGTATAAACGGGAAACCTAATTCCATCTTTTTTTTTTTTTTTTTTTTTTTTCGTTCTCAGTTCAAACCACATCCGCCGCTTTCCATGTCTTTCTTTTTTTTTTTTTCGTAGCGGCAAACCACCCTTCAACGAAAGCCAAAAAATGGCTAGGAGAACATGAATTGTATTGGGATTTGGAAGTGTATTTTGGATTTTAGTGACTTTACTACTTTTGGTTTATGAAGTTGTTCCAATTTGAATTCATTTTGACGTTTTACATATGTAATGTAATATTTTGGACTAATATTTTGGACGTATAAGCATGTTATATTTTGGGGCGTATAATATTTTGAACTAGAATTTTTAATTTATTCCTTTCACAATTTTTTATATATATAAACATGTCGAGCAGGCCGAACATGTTCGAACTATTCGAACATTTCGAGGCGAATCGGACCGAATAATTTCCCCATTTTCCACGCCGAATACTGAGCCGAACCCTAATATTTTAGGCTCGAAAATTTCGAGCCGAGCCGAACCCTATATTCGAATAATTTCGAGCGAATCAAATAATGTCGAGGGTTCGGTAGGGTTCGGCTCGTTTACAGGCCTAGCTACAATATCCATGGGTTCGCCTCTGCTTGCACTAAAGCACAGCCAGGCATTTGCAAAACTTTCTATCCGTGCGAAAATGATCATTCTTATTTGCAATTTGAGAAAAGATTAGACAACGACAGATACTCGGGACCGCCTGACCGAGTCTTGGGTTTTGTGTACAAGGGTTTAAACAGTTTGAGAATCGGTAAAGTTTGTGTTGAAGAGAGAGTTGCTAAGGAATGTTAACAGTCTGAACACGTTCGAGTTTCGAGGACGAAACTCCTCTTAAGGGGGAGGAATGTAATAACCCGATTTTTCGGAAAAAGACAGACGTGATTTTTTTTTTTACGAAAAACGGGATATTATGTTTAATAATTCATGGATTAAAGTTGTTTTCATAAAAGAAAATATTAATATTGGAAATTAATATTAAAGCAAATTAAGGGGAAGTTATGGTTTTATTTGTAATTAAGGAAGGAGGTTTCTTTTGGGGAAATAAACTTCCCATGTTCAAAGAGGAGTTGTCAGAAGTTACTCTCCCTCAAATGTACGAACTCTGCACTCTCAAAAAAATTAGAAGAGAAAAGAAAACGAAGGGAGACTTCTCCAAAATTCTCACAAGTCCGTTAACGGTTTTTAGAATCGTTTGAAGATTTGGAATCAGTGTGAAGAGGGCTTCCTTTTGACATCAAGATCATCAAGTTTGGAATAAGGTTAGTTTTGCCTCATTTTTGGATTCATCAAGAGATGATCAAGTTTTGTGGTTTCGTTTGGTTGGATTCGTGTTCCCTTTTGTCTAGAAGCTTTGATCACAATTGTTTCTTGTTCAATTGGTTGAGCAACTAGGTGTTGGGTTCAGGCTTGGGGAAGTGCTGCAGGATTTCCTTCAAGTTTTGGCTGTGGTTTTCTTGCTAGAAGCTAAGAGGCTCTTCCTAATGTTTAATTAGGTCTTATATTGTTAAGGTTGTGTTTTGGGTATAATTTGTGGTGTTTTAATGCTAGAAATTATGCCTACTTGTGTTAGAGAAGTATGTGATGTTTAGTTATGCAAAAGTGAGGCTTTTCTGCTGTGCCTAATGGTGTTAAACTTGTTTGGGATCGAGTGGAGATCGTTAAAGTGCATAAAACTAGTTTTGGGGGTTTCTACGGTCGGTGCGGACGCTTTTGAAGCATGCGGACGACCGAGAGGAAGCGAAAGTCCATTTTTACATTCTGGGGCTTGGTGCAAGCGCACCAGAAGCCAGTGCAAGCGCACTGGCTCAGCAGAGTGTTTCTGGTTGCCCAGTGCAAGCGCACTGCCCTTGTTTTTGGTGTTTAGGCTGTGTTAAGCCCCAAGTCTAGTTTTAAATGTTGTTTCTTGATCTAATAACTTTAAATGAACATGAACCAGCCATGATTAATCCTCTGATGCGTTTGGTTCCGGCACCGAATGTACTCTTCCTAAGAGTTGAAGTTCGGGACCGTCGGAAGAGTATGATTGGCTTGTGCTTTGATGGATTAGTATTCATCAATGTCCGTGTATATTCTAGGGCTGGTCCGTGTCTAGTGGTCTAAATAAGAGAGTAGGAGATGTGAGGGAGCTTACTTGAAAATACATAGCTGGCTAGTTAATAACTAATAACAAACGTACTTGTGTAGTTAAAAGAATAAACAACATGTGTCATTCTTGGAAAGGCACAAGGTCATATCGCGATGTGTGGGCTATTCGAAAAAAGCGAGTAACTCTGCTGGCCTTTAAAAGGAACTGGGAGTGGAGAGACCTCATGAATGAATAACTTTACTGGCCTCGAAGGGGCACTGGGAGTAGAGGGACTTCATCGAACGTGTACATTACCGGGCTTTCCCTCGTGGCTATTGGTGTGATTCACTGATAGGTTGCAAACGATATCTTGTGGGGGATATTCATCATGCGTAGTGCCTTCGAATGCGGTTGTAACAAAGATAAGCTAAGATAGAAACTAATAGTCACGACATGTTGATGAGCATGAAGTGAACCCTAGAGTTTGAGTCGGTCTCACAAAAATAACTTAATAACAATAATTTGAAACTTTCGTTGTAAGACTTAATTATACTTTAGTTTCTCATTCTTGCTAAGTACTTTGTACGTACCTCATTTGCATGTTTGTTTTGTATGCATTGTGGGGTGAGAAGACGGACATGTTGATTTTGAGCTCGATGAGGAGTTTGATGACGTTTGATGAGGATGATGCCATGATGATGCTCTCTTTTTACTTTTCTATTAAATGTTGTACTAGACTTGTTGTACTTTTATTTCATGTTTGTTAGACAAGTGTTGTACCTTTCTTTTAGACATCGTACGTTGTAAGTTTTGTTTCGCCGTTGTAAGCTTTACCTTCCTACCCATAGCTGGTTTGTAATATGATCATAGTAGCTTGTATGGTTTTTACCCGAGCCTTTTAGACATCCGTTGCTTTATTTTGATACGACAACGTAGAGGCTAGCGTATAATATTAGATTTATTTAATGTTATACGCGCCGAACGTTCTCTTCCGGATAGGGGCTCGGTATCTGGGAGCTGGGCGTTACATTGAAATATTCAACATTTTGGAATATCCTTCTCAATTTTGGAATATTCAACATTTTGTCGTCGGGAATGTCTCTACGTTTGACGGGACCAGCCATCTACGGTTTAGCCATCATTAATGTTTGTGAGGAAAATGTGGCGTCTTTGAGACCTTAATTTCTTAAGGCCTGAAAATATGGTACCAGGTCATTAAGATTCAAGAGTGTCACCCATGGGCGGATTTAAGAGGAGGGTGGGGGGTCAAGCGCCCCCCTTAGATCCGGAAAACACACTATTATGTATGTTGTGTATTTTTTTTGCCCCCCCTAAAAATTTACAATCGCCCATAGTATCGCCCCCCCTTATCCGGGATCCTGCGTCCGCCCCTGGCGTTACCAGTAAAAGGATCAAATGTAATATTTCGATTTTTAGTAAAAGGCAGACGTGTCATTTTGCACAAAATGGTAATATTATATTTATTTATTTTAAAATTTTAAGTTTAAAAAAAGAATAAATCATGGAAGTTATTTATGGGAAAATAAAACTTCCCATTAATAGGGAGTTGCCAGAAAACTTCTCCCCAGAAGTTCGAACTGTTGTTGTCTGAGAAAAGAAAAGAAATAGTTCCCAAAATTCTTACTAGTCCCTTATCGGTTTTCAAAAATCAATTAGAGAATCAGAATCAGCAGGAGAAGGGCTACGAGTTGACACCAAAAAACTGAAGAATTGAAAAGGTATCACTGTTGCCCTAGTTTTGGGAATCTTCATGTGTGATCTTGTTTAGTTGCTTTAAGATGTTCAATTTGTAGATTAGTTTGTGTAGATATGAGTGATCATAATTACTTTAGGATTAATTGTTGATCATCTAGGTTTTGACTTGAGGAATCGAAAGGTCTTGCTGTTTGCTTGAAGTTTGGCTTGGAATTGCTTTGAATCCAAGTAAGAGGGTTTTCATGTTGAACAATTTTTGTTTTATGATGTTTAGCTTAAGTGTATTTGTCGTTAATTGTTGTAGAACCCATGATTATGTTTGTTAATTGAAATATAGAATGATATAGCAGCATGTTTGACACATGTCTTTCTGATGTTTTGTTGCTTGAACATTGTTGTTTTGGCGTATTTGATGTGTTGCATTCGATTGTGCATTGTTTGGGACTGTTACAAATCGAAAAACGCTGAAAAATGCTCCCAGGTGTCGTAGGCGCAGCCTATCAGATACAAAGAGTTCAGAGTATTCTGTTGTGTCATGGGCGCTGGCCTATGGCCCAGAAATGGTGTAAGGAATACAAGAAATTATCATGTCAATGATCATAATTTTTTTTATTAAGTTGCCATCTTGCCCCTAAAAAAAAAAGTGGCCATCTTCATTTTGGAATATTGTTTTTGATTTGCTGCTTAGAAATGAAAATCAAAGCAGGTAGTGGGAAAAAAAAATGAACGATGGTTTATTGATATGGTGGTTAAGCACGATCCTTTGCAAATTTTTTTTTTTTTTTGTATGGAGATTCTTGCCACAGATTTTCGGGCCATTATTTCGGCAGCATTAATTCATATTTAATATTGGATGAAAGAAATTAGGAAAATATTAAATGAGGGTATTATTTCATATTCACTTGTATATTGTATTGTATTTTTAAACCACTACTCCCCCATTCCTATTTAACTGTCGCAGTTGTTAAAAACACACATATTAATAAGAGTAGTTAATGTTTTGATTTAACATCCAAATGACAATAACACCCCTTAAATATAAGTAATGCAATGTTGTTTTCAATATCTCACCCTTAATAAAAAGGGTAGATGTAGAGAAATACAATAAATAATACTTTAGAAATGTAACTACGACAGATAAAAAGAAATTTTCATTTTTAACAACTGCGACGGTTAAATAGGAAATGATGGAGTATCTTATTTAATTGTCTTTTTAACCCAAATAATATTAAAATAGTCGTTCTCAACCTTTTTCTAAAAAAACAAACAAACAATTAGGCTAATGGGTATTTAAATAGCCTCAGCCCACCTATATAAATCTTACTAAAAGCCCAAGTCATTTGTGTTCTCAAGCTTTTACGGAATGACTTTTGGTAAATGACTTGGGTGTCACCTATGATCTAAGAACGACTTTTGCTAAATTTTGGACAACAGAAAATATCTATGAAGTAATATTATTAAAAAATATAAATTTGAACACCTGACTAAAATATTTTGGCTCCGCCTAGGGGTGTAAACGAATTGAGTCAACTGCGTATCTCTCTAAACGAGTTGAGTAATTTAAAATATTTTTAAATCAAGCATCAGTATTTCGAGCTTGAGTTTATGAAAGTTTTAGAAACTAGAGCCGATCGAGTCAAGTTTTGCGTTGAGCGTATCAAATCTAATATATATATATAACATTTTTTTATTAAAGATGCAAAAAAATATTTTATTTGTGTACCAAACGATATTTTTAAGGAAAATTATAGTATTTGATGGACAAGATATAAAATATATAAAATCAATAAAAACATTCAATAATTTATACAATAATAATTAGTTCGATTTTAAATACTACGATACATAAACATACCTATAATAACACATATTTTTGTATGTGTGTGTGAATATATATATATATATATATATATATATATATATATATATATATATATATATATATATATATATATATAATCATATATGAATATTTACTCGGACTTGCTCGGAATAATTGAGGCGGGTATTGTATTATTCGAATATCGTTCATTTGAATTTCGAGTTTGATATGATTTAAGTAAAGTCGAATCGAATTCGACTTCGAGTTGATCCTGGCTCAAACTTCTGCCCCAGCTCTGCCCACGCGTGGGGTATAACCAGAAGGGCAGATGCAAGTGTTTTAATTGGGTCCGCAGACCTACTAAAAATGAAAAGGCCTACATTTTTTCAATAGATCGAAAAATAGTTACTTTAAAATATAATTTAAAAAAATGATTAAATACCCGTTCATAAAATTTACAGAACGTCCACTTTGGTATAACAGAACATCGCCAGGAGGAGTTTTTATTACGTCATTGTGATGCGTTAATAAGATGATATTTAATATGTTTGTAGCAATAACGTTTTGGTCTGCTTTATATCTACTCCAATTATTCTAATGAACATATTGACGATCATGAGCTACCACTACCAGCTCCTTATATATAATCTACTTTCCTTGTTTCTGTTCGGCTTCTTTTGTTAGTCATGCATGACGCAGGCAAACATTACCTGGGATGCACCTGCATGCATGTAGTCACACTAATTAGATACAGTGGCGGAACAAGGAAAAAATTTCAGGATAGTCTTGGTGTAAAAATTTCGGGATGATCTTGGTATATAGAAATTTCGGGGTGGTCTTGGTATTGGTAATATCAAGAAAAAAAACACACAACATACTAATATTAACACTACTACTAAAAAAAATTCAAAATTTAGGGTGGGCTTGAGACCTCCCCTTTGCTAAGGTGGTTCCGCCCCTGATTAGATAATAAAAAAACAGCTAAATCTATAATTAATTAATCGTGCATCTTTTTATACAATAATGATAGGTCTAGAATAAATGTGTACATAACTAGTGAATCGCGACTCCATGCAACGCACGGAGTGCCCATGCTATAAGTTTTAACTTATTTGACGATATTAAACACGAAGAAATGTAGCATGTAACGAACCGTTCAGAACGCAACTTTTAAGCGCAACAATGAAAAAAAAACATTTTACGTCGATCTCCTTTCGGATACCACAAGCTACCACACAACTCTATCTTAGTCAACACACTCTTTCTTATCTACTACACACATTATCAATCACTCAACCGCACCATATCCCAACATTTTTTAACACTCACCTATCCAATCCTACCTCACCATGCCCTACACCACATTATCTTACCACATATTATATTACCACACTATCCTATATTACGTATTTTATTCAACCTACCAAACTTTACTTAACTTACGCCACATCATCTAACCATACCATCCTAACTTACCATACATCACCGCATTACATCTCATACCTCGCCTCACCTACATTAGCACACCCTAATGTAAGGTGTAGTGCCCGAAAGACAATTATGTAATTGTTTTAGGACAGAATTAGTAATTCATCTTATTATATGCATGTATGCTTATAATTAAGACACTACTGAAAATCCTAAGTACCTCGTTTATGTAATCACATAACTCAGTGTATGGCTATACACAAGAGGATTGAGTTAGTGAGATGTACTTAAAATTAACTTAGTCCGTAGCGTTTATTAACTGAGTATGGGTCTCATGATTAATTTGCTATTAATACGCCTTGAACACTTTAGGTGTGATGCGATCTTATCCGGTTTATCGGTAATAAAGTACTAGTGGGGCATTTATAAATGATGATGATCATATATAAATTTGGACCGATTTGATTTGAGTTCTCGATATAATTCCGTAATCGAGAAGTCTTATCGAATCACAAGATGATCATATATGGATTAATATTAATCCCTGAGGTGATCTGACGCATTTAACTTAGACTAGGGTAGAGTTTGATGTGTTAGTAAGGATCACTGGAAGTATGTGGTCCAACACTTCTCGTTGGCTCTATTCGGAATGAGTGGGTGGTGCGTGCTTTATCACGAGATATGGAATCCATTCCTTCCCTTGGGAAGTAGAAAACAGATTCTCTTATTTGTTGACCAAAGCGATCGATCGGCCGAGTTCATATTATATTGAATATGAACTAATTGATCACTAGGGGGTTAATGGTAAATAAGGATAATATGTTTTGAAAGGTTTACGGAAATATCCCGAATCAAAGTGAGCGATCATGGAGGATTTATCCGTATGTAATGATTATATCGATGGACGCTTTCGACTCATAATTTGAGTGTAAGTTATCTATATTCGATAGAGTTGATTTCGGGTTTATGGTGATGTAATCCGGAATTAATATGTTGGATATAATTATTCATGTCGATGAATAATTTTTATTCGATTTATTAATTTCATTGAATATGGGGTGTTGGCCCCGACGTGTTTTCTAATATAGCATATAGTTTTTCGTCGTTGCACCTCAATTATAATTAAATAGTGGATTGGGCTATTTAATTTGATATGTGATTAATTGTTTAGTTGGACTAAATAATTAAATACACGGAAAAGACATTTTAAGTGAATTTCAAATCGAAAATTGGTGTGTTGACCTTTTGACCAAATTGGTCAAATATGGAAAAGTGCGTGAGAACCTTTTTTAATACAAAGGTGGCGCCAATTGATGTTAAATATTATTAAGAAATTAGTTTTTTGGATAATTATTTGACGTGTGATTTATCTTTTATTTATTAAATGATAATTAATGGAATATTAGATAATAATATGATTTATCCTAATTTGTTTGGGATAATCATTTTATTTATCTTTTATTTGGAATAAAGGATTATTGTAATAATTATCTCTTAATTATTTAATCCTTGGAGGTTAAGTTTTACTCTCCTATATAAAAGAGAGTTTCCCTGCCTTTTGACACACATATGAACACGCCATTATCATAAGAAAAATAGCTTGGAATCTTGGCTATTTTCTTGGGTTTGAGTTGGAATAATCTTGGGATTATTCCGGTAGCATATCAAGGAGGTCGTGGCGGCGGAAACACCATCCACCTGGTGTTCTTTGGGAGACACACGTTGGAAGGCCGTGGCTTCTCAAAATACGTGTTCTTGGAGATCTATCGTTCTTGGAGTTAATCACCATAAAAGGTAGGCTCCTAAACCCCCTCAGTAGGTTTAGATCTTTTATTTATGTATTTTGTTTCGTTTAGATCCAGATCGATGCCTTCATTGCGTAATCGGGCCAATCATGATTGATCCGACGATATTACATCTAACACCTACCGCACCCTACCTCTCTACATACCTGCAAACCTTAACCTACCTCCCAACCTACATATTAATTCACTATCCTATAAGCCTATTACACCCTATTTTATCTCATCCCACTCTACCTTACACCCTACCCACCACCCCATCCTACTCTACCCTACAACTCCTACCCTACCGTGCCCACCACCCATCTTACTATACCCTACCCTTCCTACCACCCCAACCCAACCCACCCCACCCACCACCTACCTAACATCACTTTCCTCTTACACACCACCACGTGTTTTATCGATTTTCATTTCTTTCCATCCGATTTCATCCTGGTCAATTTTATTTTATGAAAAAAAAATAATTCTGACATCGCTGCGCTTACAAAACCAGGATGGTCCAAAATAACAAAAAGAAGCGAAACACAAAAAGCAACAAATGAGAGTAGAAGAGATGATTTTTTGGTGGTTTATACAAATGATGAAATAGGGAGAAAAAAAGGAGGTGTCTTTGCGTAAGCATACCCTTTCCTTTCTTATTTAGATCGGAAAAAAAAAAAGATATTTTTTTTTTTACAAAAAAGAAATTCATTTCAAGAAATTTTAATATTTCATATAATCGTCAAACCAAATATTTTTAAGATAAAGATCGTAGTAAGAGACGTGTCGTTGATTTATATCTGAAAATAATAAATATCATGAGTGTACAAACGATATGTTTTTTATGAAATGAATTTATTTTAAAAAATTATAATATTTCATATAGCGTCAACAAAATTGTTTTGGCGTGATACAAAGATCGTGTCGTAATAATGTCGTGGCGCTTTATATTTTGAAAATAATCATACATTTTGCTACATATATTCACACATTAAAGGTGATACTGATTGAGTCTCCAAAAGTAAACAATTTAACTCAAACCTTTCTTCTAAAAAAAAAAAAAAAAATTTCTGGACTGGGTCTGCCATAAACAGTAAAAAAAAAAAAAAAAATAAAAGCGAGAATTTTGAGAACACAGTAGATGAGCGATGAAACGACACACCAATTAAAAAAAAACACTTGTCACAAAACAACAACTTTTCCCTTCTTTTTAGTATAGGAAGATATCTCACCACACATCATCATGTGATACTGATGCATGACGCAGGCCTATCATCATGTATTTTGTGACAATACGTGGCTATATTAGCAAACAAGACTTTTTGTTTTTGTTTTTTGAGGGTAGCAAACAAGACTTTACGACAGAAATAAAGAGATAAATATTTTTGTTAGGATTATAATAAGTGTGAATACATTAATTAGGTGTGAATACATTAATTACGATATATTCTGTAAATCATTACGTATTTAATACATAGCCTAGAACCTTCTGTCAAGCATCATATATGTAACAGTTCATGTATTCAATGAAATATACAATTACATCTTTTCAATCTTTGTTATCACAGATCGAAAATTGTGATCCTGCATTTTTTTTTTTTCGGTCATCCCTAATTCCCTCCCACTTCTTAGCCGCTGCTCCTCATCCCCTCCGATCATCCCTTCCGGCCACTCCCCGCTTCCCGTCCTCCACTTTTTCTCTCTTCTCTGCATAATTCCTTTTCCTTCTCCAGCTCTGTTCGGTTTCCTTTCCCTCTTCTGCATAATTCCTTTTTCTCTCTTCTCTGCATAAATTCAGCTCTGTTCGGTTTGCTTCCTTTTTCCTCTTTTCCCGCTGCTCCACCCATGGCCAACTCCAGTTCCTCTGTTGCTTCCAGCCTCACCACACCCGCTGTCATTACCTCTGTAATAGGCCTATCCCCGA
Source organism: Gentiana macrophylla (assembly GCA_026214975.1). NCBI lineage: Eukaryota > Viridiplantae > Streptophyta > Magnoliopsida > Gentianales > Gentianaceae > Gentiana > Gentiana macrophylla. Next base: position 29,072,210 of record CM047810.1, on the reverse strand, counting down.
CCCCTAGGGTCCACTGGGGTCTAGTCAAAGGGACAAGCCGGCGATCCACCACCCAAGTACTAAATTCTCAAGAAAAGGATTGAGGGAACTAGATCTTTATTCAAACATTACTAAATCCAGAAAAATAAAATAAAATGTCGCGACTCCAAAATGAAAGAACATCGTCAAACTCTTATTACACTGGAAACATGAAACTCAAAGGTACTGAAAAAACAAATATCAAGCTTGACACTAAGCTGTCAGATCCACGTTGAACTCGCCTACTCTCCTCTCCCGGAAACGACCTCCAAGGTTACTCTGTTTACCTCACCACCCTGGTATTCTTCCTCCAAACCTAAGAAAACATTTCACAAACGTGTGAGCTAAAAAGCCAGTGAGTTCCAGTGTGTGCCCGTGAATCTTTATATATAAAAATAGTAGTTACAAAACCGTTAAAATATTACACAAAAGGCTCTTTCCTTACCTGCACTTAATAGTAGTTAGTACATGACAAAAATATGATATTTACAAACAAAAAAATAAAAAAATATAAACGTCAAGTAATTTTCTTGAATTTAAGTCTATTAATCGCTTGACACCGACGTGTCTTAGTCGATGAGTCATTACCAACCAACTCAAAGATGTTTCTACTGTGACTCCACACTCGCAGCAAGAAGCTATTGCTCGACAATTCCCGCCGATTGTCGGGAAAGGATTCAGACCTTCGCCAGTGAACCTCCCAAAAGGCTCAGCCTAACCCCATCGCCTCTCGAACCATGACATAGCCGTCGGCCCTTGCTTTCCCGGCCATGCACATGGGACATTGGGGAATTTTGGTACCATTACTCTAGGACTGTCGATGAGCCAAGGTCAAGAGGCCCCGAGACCGGTGACTAGCCGTTCTGCGGTGCAATAACCCAAACTCACTTAGTCGCTAAGAGTTTCACATCAAGTAGGAACAAGAATTGGTTAGCATGACGACCTCTTTATTAATCTTAATATGACGGTGTATGTCAAAATTAAAGCCTTATGATAGTCATTTTAAAACCATGATATATAACAAAGTTTCTTTCACGCAAATACATTACCTAAAAGCATGTAGATAGATATTATTACTATGCAATCAATGGAAGCTACTTCTTATAATACGTGAATCGAAAGTTATGTTAACAACAATAGTCATAATAATAATAATAACAATAATTCGGGATAGCATCCTTTATGCAGTAGATGATGTAATAATAAATTGACCACTAATTAATAGATGATGTACTTTACACAATTAATAGGACAAATTTGTACCACGTATTATGCAGCGGACGGGAATTGAACACGCATTGTCCAAGTGGAAGAAGAAAGGCCTGAACAACTCAACTACAGTGCTGTTTTTCATTTAATATATATATCTTATATATAAAAGAACTATCATGACACAAGTTGAAGTGAAAGTAAAAAAGGTACGCAGTATCTTTTATTAAATATAACCCAAAGAAAATTAATCATTTGATAAAATACACACCGAATTTTGTATAAAAAATAAGACTTATTTTAAATTGACCGGATTGACATAGAAAAATAAAGATCCATCGCATGAGCATCGTGATTTAAATTTATTCTTTTCATTATACTATATATATATATATATATATATATATATATATATATATATAGTGTATATATATATACTGTATGCATATAGATAGCCGCACAAAGTCATTACTGACGTCCGCAAGGTCATTACTGTATATATATCTATATAGCCAAAGATGCTTTATACAAATATTATTAAAAGTGGAAAAATTCTTATTGTCAAAAGTCGACTTCAAAGAAAAAAAAACTAGGCTAGGCATAGGTATATTAAATGCTTTAGAAATCATATGTCAAGTAGAATTGCGATGAAAAAAATATTGGAACCGAGGAAGAAACAAAAAAAAAAATGGAAACTCATGATCACAATTTATTCCAACTATCTTTCCTTCGACCGTCTGCTAGAAGAGTTACTTTTCTCTCTCTTTTTGTGTGTGCTATGAGTCGGTCCCACGCCCTATTTATAAGATCTTAAACTTCATGGATAAGTTCTAATTCAATATTTAAAATTTTGATTTAACTTTATCTCTTATCTCTTAATTTGATATTCAAACCTACACTTTATCCTTAACTTAAACACATAATTTATTACAATTTATCTTCAAAAAGAAAATCCCAACCACATGCGTGGCCTATCACTTTTTACCAAATCATTATATTTGAAAAGAAAGAGATATAGCCGTGTATATATGTATATGTATAGACCTAATCATTATTTTTTGAAACAAAGGAAAGGAGATAGACATGTACTCATTGTTTTGAAAAAAACAAAGAGATAGACGTGTGTGTGTGTGTGTATATATATATATATATATATATATATATATATATATATATATATATATATATATATATATATATATATATATCTTATTAAATATGGTCATTTACAAACGAGAATAATAATAATGAGGTTATAATATGTTTTTATTTGTTTATTTTATAACGACCACCGTAATTAATATAACCAAATATAAGATCTTATAATGTTCCGCTACAACCCAATAATTTGGGGTATACTAACCTCCCCTTAAGAAAAATTTCGTCCTCGAAATTGTGACTTCAAAAAGATGCGGGTATTGTTGTCGGAAGTTCTTCTCCAACTCCCAAGTTGCTTCCTCTATGCCATGATGTTTCCAATGGACACGTACCATAGGAATGTCCTTCCGACGCAGCTTCCGGACCCGCTTGTCCACGATTTTGAGGGGAGTTTCGGCGTATGCAAGGTTACTATCAATACTGCAGGGTATATTTTCTTCGGTAAGGACATGTGATGAGCTAAAATTTACCCTCAAAATACATTTATAAAGACTCATGAATCATGCAGTAAACTAACTCTCTACTCTGCAGCAGAGTACTGCGTCGATCACAGGATATTTCTGAGAGCACTGAGTCGTCCCAAGAGAAATGTGGTTGTAGTACCAAAGCGAACGTGTTTTTAGTCTAAGCGATCAAAGTTGTTGGTTATGTTTGTTATAGCTAAAAGCAGTAAAATAAATATTATTCTAACGAGTTTAACTAAGTGCTTAAAAAGCATAGCCGAGCCCACGATCCAAGCAGGTTATTTCCCCACAGGAAAAACTTGATAAGGAGTGTGTTTAAACCAACCTACCTTTCCACAAGATTTTAACGACATCCCACGGGTGCCAACTCCTAATTGCGGTGTTAAGATCTCGAACAACTCTCACTCAACACCCTATGTGAAGTTAATTAATTTTCCCTTAGAAAACCGATTAACCTAACATGATTACGCTTCTTTGAGTCGCTCGAACAACGATGACAAAACTCAGATTGGAAACGGTCCTAACAACTAGCCGAATCTACTAACGATCCTAAAACCCTTTTCCCACATCTCACCGCAAAAATGCATTTATAGGTTCGATGTGTGTGTGCGATGGATTTAGATGATCAATCTAATTCAAAGACGTTTAGAATAAGTTTTAGGACGTGGATTAATCATTAAAACATTATATTACGTCTTACACAACTCCCATCTCGCCTCCCGAGGTCAATTTTACCTGTTTTCACATAATTCGGTATGTTGAGTTTAACTACTCATATTAACGAAAATAATAAACGTAAAATAACAAAACGAAAGAAAACAAAACGAAAAAGATAAGCTACAAATATATATAGATATACGTATAGATATATATATAGATATATATATAATATACGTATATATATATATATATATATTTATACTAATTTATACTAATTGCATAAAATGAAATAAACATAAAAGAAAGAACGGAATTGAAATTATATTAAAACGATAACTAATGGGTTATTACAATGACATTATAACTACATAATTATATAATTATGCGCCCCATAATTTAAAAGAAAGAAAAAGGAGAAGAAGAGAGATGGGGAAGAAGGGGGCGAAGATCACTCTCTGCAAATGCTCTCTTTTATAGATGAAATTGAAGGGGGGGCCGGACTCATCATGGCAAATCATTTCGAGTAACTAACCATGTGCAGCTCCATGTGCAGCATTTGTATGTATATATAATTATATAATTATATATTAAACTTCTAAAATTCATATCTCGAGTTGTGCTTCCAAAATCATGATTTAAACGTCATTAGAAAGCTCTCGGAATACTCTACAACTTTCATGAATGACACTTCTTCAGAAAACGCCTTTTGATGGCCATTCCCATTACGTGTCGTCGCGGGATTTTAATCGATACGAATCGACAAAGCCACTGACCATCATTTGAGTTGTACAAGTTCGATTGACTTAATTCAAAATGCGTTGGAAAGATTATTTGAAGATCTACAACTTTTATTAAGGCCACTTCTTCAGAAAATGCCGTTTTGAAGAGGCCATTTGTTCGTCGAAGATATAAATCGTTAGTGCACTCACTAACCACCGATCCACTTGACCACTTAAGTTAGTGGCACACTCTTTTATCCCTAAAAACACCTCTTTTAGGCTCAAACGCGTGTCATTACTCGGGATTTTGGTCAACCTATAATTTCGCAATAAACCACCAAAATACCAAACGTAAATCCGACATTTACAATCTCAGGTTACTAAATCAGACAAAACTAAAAAACACATAAAACATGATATTTTATAAAATAATCACGATTTATACATTTTTATGAAACTAAGGAATTAATGACTTAAAATGATATAAAAATGCTCAAAATGATATTAGAACGGGGTAAATTGTTATCAAAATAACAGTGAATTTTTCCGTCATCATACATGGTCGTGGGCGGTACATACTTCCATAAGCGGGAGACATGAAATACGTTATGTAACCCGGAAAGGGCGTTAGTAGATTCAATTGATAGGTCAGTAGCCCCTACTCGCTTGAGTATCCCATATGGACCTAGAAATCTTGGGCTCACTTTCCTTTCTTGGGTAGTCGAGAAATTCCACGGTTCGGACTTACCTTAAGAAATACCTTATCCCCAACGTCAAATTCCAATTCCTACGACGGTTATTGGCATAACTTTTCTCAAGCGGCTTTGTGCGGTTTTCAAGTTCTCTCAGTATGAGTCGTACCTTCTTAATCTGTTTCGTCAATTCTCGCTGAAGGTCTTCGGGTAACACCCTACATTCTCCTACTTCCTCCCGAGAAAAGAGGTGTACGGTAACAGCGTCGCCCATACAAAGCCTCGTATGGGGCCATTCCAATGGATGAGTGATAGCTATTATTATAGGCAAATTCCGCATAAGCCAAACAATCGATCCATTTTTCACCAAAATCCAAGACACACGCTCGCAACATGTCCTCCAGGGTTTGTATGGTTCGTTCAGACTGTCCATCTGTTTGTGGATGATGAGCCGTACTAAAATTTAGTTTTGTCCCCATTGCGTTTTGAAACTTAGGCCAAAATTTGGATGTAAACCTTGGATCTCGATCCGAGACTATTGTCACTGGCACGCCATGCAGTCTCACTATTTCTCTTACATATTATGAAGCTAGTTTGTCCAATGAGTCCTTATCTCGATCGGCAAAAAGTGGGCGGTTTTGTGAGGCGATCAACGATTACCAGATCATCGCCCTTCCCATTCCCTCGATCTTGGAAGACCGGTGACAAAGTCCATCGTAATGTGTTCCCACTTCCACTCCGGTATGGGTAAAGGTTGCGCTTTGCCTCCCGGTCTCTTATGCTCGCTTTTATCCTTTGGCAACTTAGGCAGGAGAGGAAACAACTCGGGCAATGTCGTTCTTCATTCCTTGCCACCAAAATTGTTGTTTCAAATCATGGTACATTTTTGTCTCGCCAGGTGAATAGTATACCGGGATCGGTGTGCTTCCTCCGTAATCTTAGATTTTAGGTCCTTTTTTTATCGGGTATACACACTCTTCCTCCGAACGTCAATATTCCAAAGGCCGCCCAATTCAAAATCCTTTGCTTTTCTGCTCCAACCTTGGACTTGATGTTCCCTAAGTTGTCATCATGATCCCGCTCCCTACGGATTTCATTTGTCACTCGACTCAATCTTGATATTTGCAAGGACCAATCCATCATTTACTCTTTCTAGTTTCCATCTACTTAATTCTTCTAGCATATCCCACTCTTGCACTTTCATTTGCTACTACAACATTCCTACTTAGCGATCGGCAACTACGTTAGCTTTTCCGGGATGGTAGTTAATTGGGCATTTGAATTCTTCCGAAATTCCATCCACCTTCTTTGCCGATATTAAGATCCTTTTGAGAGAAGAGGTACTCGAGACTTTTATGATCTCAAAGATTTGGAATTCCTCTCCATACAAATAATGTCTCCATCTCTTTAGGGCAAAAACTATGGTCGCAAGCTCGATATCATGAGTGGGATAATTTAGCTCATTTTGCTTCAACTTCCTCGGCGAGGCGTAAGCAACGACCTTATCACTTTGCATAAGTACGGCACCAAGTCCTTCCTTTGAAGCGTCCGTAAAATTACATAAGGTTGCCTGTGTTCAGGTAACACCGTGATTGGTGCCGTAGTTAAGCGCCTCTTTAATTCTTGGAAACTTTCTTCACACTTGGCGCCCCATCTCGAACGAACGTTTTTACGCAACAGCCGAGTCATCGGACCGGCGATTTTCGAAAAATCCTGGATGAATCTGCGATAGTATCCTGCCATGCCGAGAAAACTCCGAATCTCGGTGACAGATTTCGGGGCACTCCAATTACTCACTGCTTCCACCTTTGCAGGGTCGACCGAAATACCTTCTCTCGAGACTACATGACCCAAGAAAGCCACATTTTTTAGCCAAAACTCGCATTTACCAAACTTAGCATACAACTTATTCTCTCTTAGTACTTGCAACACCATTCTCAAATGTTCACTATGCTCTTCCTTAGTCTTAGAGTACACTAAAATATCGTCTATAAAAATGACTACGAACTTATCCACATATGGCTGAAAGACCCGATGCATAAGGTCCATAAATACCGCAGGTGCATTTGTCAAGCCAAAAGGCATTACTACAAACTCAAAATGCCCGTACCTGGTGTTAAAGGCTGTTTTGGATATGTCTTCCTCTTTGATCCTTACCTGGTGATATCCTTGCCGCAAGTCTAGTTTCGAGTACCACCCACACCCTTGTAACTGGTCGAACAGCCCATCAATATAGGGCAATGGGTACTTATTCTTTACAGTCACATTATTCAACCCTCTATAGTCAATGTAGAGTCTCATACTCCCATCCTTCTTTTTAACAAAGAGGACAGGTGCACCCCAGGGTGAAGTACTTGGTCGTATGAAGCCCATCTCTAATAATTCCTCCAGCTGTGCTTTTAGTTCTTTGAGCTCCTTAGGCGGCATCCTATACGGGGTCTTAGAAATTGGTTCAGTTCCAGGCGTCAGTTCGATGGTGAACTCCACTTCACGTTCTGGCGGTAGTGCGGGCAACTTTTCCGGAAAGACATCATCAAAGTCCTTAACTATGTCTACCTCACCAATGCTTTGCGTCTGTTTAGGCGGAGCAGTTAAATACGCGAGGCAGTTTTGTTTCGTCCCTTCTTTGGCCTCAATTCCCGTAGTTAACAGCACTCCATTTCGGCGTCTATCCCCGTAAAATATCACTTCATGCTTTCCAGGCTCACAGAATCGTACCAATTTTCTGTTGCAATCCACCTGTGCGAAATTTCTTGAAAGCCAGTCCATTCCGAGGATCACATCGTATCCCTTCATTGGGAGTGATATCAAGTCTACATTCATACTCCTACCATTTATGATCATTACACAATTTTTATGAATTTTATCAGTTACCATCCTAGCGCCGGTAGGGGTGTTGACTACTACCATATGTGGGAGTTCCTCTTCAATAAATTTCAACTTAGATGCGAAATTGGTAGCCACAAAAGAATTAGATGCACCAGAATCGATCAAAATTTTAGCCTTAAGACCAAGAATAAGTACCGTACCTTCCACCACGTTTGCATCGTCCGTTACGTCCTCCTGTGCTAGGGCAAAGACTTTAGCATTCACTTGGGGCTTTCTCCCTCCATTGCCTGGCTTTCCATTTTGTTTCGGGGCCACTTTTGGTGCGGGGTCCGTGGTTTGTGCCGGGCGGTTTGCTCTGAATGTACAATCTCGTGCTATGTGATCCTTACTCCCGCAAAACAAGCACAGTCCCAACTTCCTTCGGCATTGCGTATCGATATGTCCCGACTTTCCACAGAATGAACATACCACCGTAGGGACCGTCGAGGCAGTTGTGGTGTAGCATTTGGGGCGGGTGCAGGCGCCCTTTGTTTCTTTCCCTCGACAGATAAAGATCCTTCATCAAAAGGAAAAGCCCGCTTTGTTGCCTGTCGAGCTTGAGCGACTGACGAGCATTAGTTTCATTCCTCCTCTTAATTTCTATCCTTGTGGTTGTCTCTACCACCGCGCTTTATAAGTCGTAGGAGGTATTACGACCATGGTATCGCTGAAGTTCATGCCTCAATCCATTCAGAATTTGTTAGTTCGGTGATCTTCGGTTGTTTACCAACACGACAATACTTGGAAAGTTTAGTGAATTTTGCCTCATCTTGAGTTACCGTCATGGAACCCTGCTTCAGATTCATAAATTCCTCTTCCTTTTGGTTTCTTACCCACGTGGGTATGAAGCGGTTGTAAAACTCCTCTGTGAAAGCTTTCCATGTCATTGGTCTATTTAGTCCTTCCCACGCGCTTTCCGATACTCGCCACCAATCCTCAGCATCGTCCCGAATTTGAATGCCGCGAACGTCACTTCTCGTCGATCCCCATATCCAAGGGCGGCGAAAATATCTTCCATCCTTTCCAACCATCTCTCCGCTTGGTCGACTTTGATCTGAGTACCGAAAAATTCCGGGACCAAACTTTAGAAAGCGTTCAAAGTATCTCTGTCCTCATCTTGGTTGACTGGCCTCCTCCATTTCCCATATGCCGGTTCATCCATGAGGCCCGTTACGATCATTGGCCAATAAGGTTACATCAAGACTCGATTGTCCCAGGATGGCGGCTAAGGTTGGTCTACCCCGGAATGTTCTGGCGATTGACGTTGCCTTGGGTTTGTTCGACGCTTTTCTGTTTCGTCATTCGGATTTGGGTCTTCTTCCGGGACCAACCTTTCCACCGGCTCATTCTCGCCCAAGTTCCTTCCTCTCGGAGAGCCGCCACCCTGAATCATGTTGCGGTAGTTCACCCGTGTATTGCGCCGTGCCATCCGCAAGGAGTTAACGTTTAATATCTCTCGAGCCTACAACCATCTCGGACCGTAAAAGTAAAAGAAAAGGAGAGAATAATGATAACCATAATAATACTTTTATTAATTTCAACCACCTAGAACTGCCAAAGTGTTTATTACCCAACAAAATTATCCAAACCGAAAGATTATTTTCCTAAAAGAACATTGAAAAAAAGAAAAAAAAAATCAGCCCATCACATGATCCCCTGCCTCATGCGCTCGATTTTCCTCCTTGCATCGCATAATGCCACCTTTAAGTCCCGAATCTCCTCTCGTAGGGCCAAACACTCATCCCAGACCAGCCTTTCGTATCCATTGGCCCGGTTGATCTTTGTCTCACCCTCGATTGTCAAGGGTCATAGAGATAAACAATCTCTAATGGTGTTACTCCCCAAATCGGTGCACCGTGGTCTTCCATCATCGGGTTTGGTGGGGTTCCGAATATACGCCGGAGTTGGCGTGTCTTCATGCTCCATGTTTGCTTCTACCCCATGATCTCCTTCTCCTTCAGGGTCGCCCTCCTCAGGGTCCTCTTCTTCAGGGTCTTCCTCAGGTTCGGAATCATCGTCTTCCACCACGATGACATCAACAGTAGGTCTTGGTGCACTCCACATTAGTACGCTCCATGAAGTTCCCTCTTGACCATTTTCCTCAAGATTCTTCCAGATTGGCCCATTTATATTTGGGGAAAAGTCCTGATCGCCCCCACCCTTTTCCTTGGTTTAGCTTGTCCACTTGTTGACCCAATATTCAGGGGAGAAGCCATTTCCTGAAAAATACAATATCAAAAAAAAAAAGAAGTGATATCAAAGCAAGAAGTTTATTTTATACTAGGTTTTAAGTTTTATAGGGCGAGTACTTCCTATGTTCCCTCATCTAAAATCAAGTTCTTATGGGTCCTTATCCTAACACCTCTAAAACCTGTCTGTGATACCAACTGTAATAGGCCTATCCCCGACCCCTAGGGTCCACTGGGGTCTAGTCAAAGGGACAAGCCGGCGATCCACCGCCCAAGTACTAAATTCTCAAGAAAAGGATTGAGGGAACTAGATCTTTATTCAAACATTACTAAATCCAGAAAAATAAAATAAAATGTCGCGACTCCAAAATGAAAGAACATCGTCAAACTCTTATTACACTGGAAACATGAAACTCAAAGGTACTGAAAAAACAAATATCAAGCTTGACACTAAGTCGCATCGATCCACGTTGAACTCCTCGTCTACTCCTCTCCCGAAACTGACCTCCAAGGTTACTCTGTTTACCTCACCACCCTGGTATTCTTCCTCCAAACCTAAGAAAACATTTCACAAACATGTGAGCTAAAAAGCCAGTGAGTTCCAGTGTGTGCCCGTGAATCTTTATATATAAAAATAGTAGTTACAAAACCGTTAAAATATTACACAAAAGGCTCTTTCCTTACCTTCACTTAATAGTAGTTAGTACATGACAAAAATATGATATTTACAAAAAAAAAAATATAAACGTCAAGTAATTTTCTTGAATTTAAGTCTATTAATCGCTTGACACCGACGTGGCTTAGTCGATGAGTCATTACCAACCAACTCAAAGATGTTTTCTACCGCACTCCACAAGCAAGCATATTATTGCGACAATTCCGGCCGATTGTCGGGAAAGGATTCAGAGACTTCGCCTAGTGAACCTCCCAAAAGGCTCCACCTTAACCCCATCGCCTCTCGAACCATGACATAGCCGCCGGCCCTTGCTTTCCGGCCATGCACATGGGACATTGGGGAATTTTGGTACCATTACTCTAGGACTGTCGATGAGCCAAGGTCAAGAGGCCCCGAGACCGGTGACTAGCCGTTCTGCGGTGCAATAACCCAAACTCACTTAGTCGCTAAGAGTTTCACATCAAGTAGGAACAAGAATTGGTTAGCATGACGACCTCTTTATTAATCTTAATATGACCGGTGTATGTCAAAATTAAAGCCTTATGATAGTCATTTTAAAACCATGATATATAACAAAGTTTCTTTCACGCAAATACATTACCTAAAAGCATGTAGATAGATATTATTACTATGCAATCAATGGAAGCTACTTCTTATAATACGTGAATCGAAAGTTATGTTAACAACAATAGTCATAATAATAATAATAACAATAATTCGGGATAGCATCCTTTATGCAGTAGATGATGTAATAATAAATTGACCACTAATTAATAGATGATGTACTTTACACAATTAATAGGACAAATTTGTACCACGTATTATGCAGCGGACGGGAATTGAACACGCATTGTCCAAGTGGAAGAAGAAAGGCCTGAACAACTCAACTACAGTCTTGTTTTTCATTTAATATATATATCTTATATATAAAAGAACTATCATGACACAAGTTGAAGTGAAAGTAAAAGGTACGCAGTATCTTTTATTAAATATAACCCAAAGAAAATTAATCATTTAATAAAATACACACCGTTGCTTGTATAAAAAATAAGACTTATTTTAAATTGACCGGATTGACATAGAAAAATAAGCATCCATCGCAGGCATCGTGATTTAAATTTATTCTTTTCATTATTACTATATATATATATATATATATATATATATATATATATATATATATATATATATATATATATATATATATATATATAGTGTATATATATATACTGTATGCATATAGATAGCCGCACAAAGTCATTACTGACGTCCGCAAGGTCATTACTGTATATATATCTATATAGCCAAAAAGATGCTTTATACAAATATTATTAAAAGTGGAAAAATTCTTATTGTCAAAAGTCGACTTCAAAGAAAAAAAAAACTAGGCTAGGCATAGGTATATTAAATGCTTTAGAAATCATATGTCAAGTAGAATTGCGATGAAAAAAATATTGGAACCGAGGAAGAAAAAAAAAAAAAAAATGGAACTCACAGTCACAATTTCGCTCCAACTATCTTTCCTTCGACCGTCTGCTAGAGGAGTTACTTTTTCTCTCTCTCTTTTTTGTGTGCTATGGAGTCGGTCCCATGTCCTATTTATAATCTTAAACACATGGATAAGTCTAATTCAATATTTAAAATTTTGATTTAACTTTATCTCTTATCTCTTAATTTGATATTCAAACCTACACTTTATCCTTAACTTAAACACATAATTTATTACAATTTATCTTCAAAAAGAAAATCCCAACCACATGCGTGGCCTATCACTTTTTACCAAATCATTATATTTGAAAAGAAAGAGATATAGCCGTGTATATATGTATATGTATAGACCTAATCATTATTTTTTTGAAACAAAGGAAAGGAGATAGACATGTACTCATTGTTTTGAAAAAAAAAAGAGAGAGATAGTGTGTGTGTGTGTGTATATATATATATACAAGATCTCAGACACCGTGCAAAATGCACAGTGCATGCCCATTCCAGATCGGTGGATGTAATTAGGGTCTTTTTGTGTGGTATATGTTGCGATTGTACGAAATGAGTAAAGACTATAAGGAATCATAAAAGCTTTGAAACATTAACTATACATTATCATAAGGTGTTTTTCAGCACATAAATAGGAGCTGGGGACATGACATGGCATGTGTTGTGTTATACCGAATGTGATAAATATATTCCGTATAATATACTTAATACGTTGTATTATAACGTAGCATGAAGTATATTACGTTGTACTACACCGAAGCAATATTAAACGGACACGGCGATTTGTGGAACACCGAATTTAAAAACAATTATAACACTAAACGTCATTGTATAACAAAATAATTAAATGGCCAGACGGGAAAAAAAATTAACTAAAATTTACCACACGTCGTAATAAAATTGATGTAAATTTCTTACAATTGTCCCAACTAATAACAACAACCATTATTGTATCTTAAACATCTAAATAGACAAACCACTTTTAATAACAATGTAACGAACTAAAGTAAGATAACATAAAATATCATTAAATTGTTTAAAAATATATTAAACTATAATAACGTGTATACGTAAGTACATAACGAGCCATACTACTAAAAAACCGAAACAATACTAAAATTTATGTAAATTTGTGAGTATTGTCCGAATTAATACAGCGAAAATAAATCCATAGAAATATGTCGTCCATCGGTAGACGGCACTAATGAATCGGAGAATCCGGAAGGAAAAGAGGAATGAATACACTATATAGAAAAATTTCGCGTATAGCCGTAGACATCAACGGAAAAGTGATAGGAAACATCTACTAATAACAATAAACTCATTTTAACGTGTATACTAAAGTCCGACACTCCTAAAAAAACCGATATCATAATAAAATTGATGTGAATTTGTTACTATTGGCCGAACTAATAACAATAACTACTATCGTATCTTAAACATCTAAATAGACAAATCGTTTTTAATAACAATCTAACGAACTAAACTAAGATAACATAAAATATCATTAATCGTTTAAAATATATATTAACTATAATAATGTGTATACGTAACGACTCACACTCCTAGAAAACCAGAATAATAATAATTAGAATCTGAAGGGGAAAGAAGCATAAATATATCATTGTATAATGCAAGGAACGGAAAAAAAAATAACACGTCACGAAGTCGATATTTATAATAATAAAAGTCTACAATGAAATAAAATCAAAATATACGAAACGATACAATGTAATACAATAAGATAAGAAATCGGATAAAAAAACTCGAAAGCGTCGCAAAAAAAAGATTGGAGGAGGTGAATAAAAAGAAAAGACAATATATATATATATATATAGATACATATATATGCATGTATAGGTGAAAAGGGAAAAGTTAGAAAAAAAAAAAAATCGTAAATGTGGAAAAGTGTACCAGGAAAGAGAGGAAAAAACGTCGCTAGAAGTCTTAAAAGAGAGGGAAAAGCGTCGCTATAAGTCTTAAGAGAGAGGGAAAAAATATAGATACATATATATGCATGTATAGGTGAAAAGGGAAAAGTTAGAGGAAAAAATAAAAAAAAAATCGTAATGGGAAAGTGTACCCGGAAAGAGAGGAAAAAGCGTCGCTAGAAGTCTTAAAAGAGAGGCAAAAGCGTCGCTATAAGTCAAGAGAGAGAGAGAAAAAAAAAAACAGAAACTGTCGGGCCAATCAGGGCCCGACACGTGGCAGCACCAAAACTTCCCTCAAAGCGCCCTTGCTCCTTTATTATATATAAAGATATATATATATATATATATATATATATATATATATATATCTTATTCGTACGGTCATTTACAAACGAGAATAATAATAATGAGGTTATAATATGTTTTTATTTGTTTATTTTATAACGACCACCGTAATTAATATAACCAAATATAGTATCTTATGTGTCCCGCTACAACCCAATAATTTGGGGTGTTACATCCGGCACCACCAACATTATTCCACTTTCAGCTGCCCTCCATGCCCCTATTAAGCTCACAAATACTAATTATATGACCTGGAAATTACAATTTAATTCCCTGCTCTCTGGATATGACCTGCTTGGGTTCATCAATGGCACTCGGCCATGTCCACCACAAACCGTCGTCCGTGATTCAGCTACGATCCCCAATCCTGATTATACTTCCTGGGTTCGACAAGATAAATTTATTCTCAACACGATTTTAGGCTCCCTTACTTCTACTGAGGCGGCGTCCATTCACAGCGTTGATACGGCAAAAGAGGCGTGGGATATCCTTGCTGACGTTTATGCGAAACCATCCAGTGGGCGATTAAGCAACTCAAATTGTTTCTTCGCACCATTACTAAAGGTAATCAATCCATCTCTCGCTTATATTCACGCAGTTAAATCCAAAGCAGATGAATTGGCTATGTTGGGCTCTTCTGTGGACAAAGAAGATCTTATTGATCACATATTAGCAAATTTGGGCGAAGAATATATTGATCTTGTTCGTGCAGTTCAGGCTCGGGATACTCTTATCACCCTTGAAGAACTTCATGAAAAATTACTCAACTTTGAAGTCGGTCTCCAATCCCGCCATGTCTCGTTTACCTCTCCACATCCTATCGCCTCTTATGGCCCAAAATTTCAATCGCCACTCCTACCCACTCCTCCCCCGTCGACCACCCTCCCCACAATCAGCCCAATCGCCTCAACCCAATCAAGGACCCCGACAGCCTCGTCCGTATCAAGGAAAATGCCAGTTATGTGGAGTTTTTGGTCACAGTGCTAAACGGTGTCCTACGTATCCCTTCTTTCAACAACAATTTAATCGATCGGCTCGGCCCACTCCTCAACCGGCTCGGCCCACTCCTCCACCTCGTGCTCACCATGCTGCGGCCTCCCCGGCTCTTGACGGTGGAGCCTCTCATCACATGATTGCCGATCTTGGACTCTTAGTCTCCACGAGCCTTATTCTAGCTCTGATGATATTCAGATAGGGGATGGGTCCTCCCTTCCGATCACTCACACGGGTTCTTCCACTCTCTACTCTTCTACTTATTCTTTTCGTTTATCTAGTGTCTTATGTGTTCCCCGCATTACCCGCAATTTATTGTCTGTTTCTCAATTTTGTCTAGATAATAATGTTACTATTGAATTCTTACGATTCTTTTCTTGTAAAGGACCGTCAGACCGGCTCATGTCTCCACCAAGGGGAAGCTAAGGATGGCCTATACATCTGGACCTCCTCTCCACTTTTGGTTTTTACTGCGAATAAAACAACTTCTGTGACTTGGCATCATCGCTTGGGCCATCCTGCCTCCCCGCTTCTTTGAAGATATTCTTCATCAAGATTCTTGCCTCGCTGTCTCTCCACTACTGATTTCCCACCTGTGATGCATGTTCCAGCCACAAAAGTCATCGTCTTTCATTTTCAGTTTCTACTTTACGTTCTTCCCGCCCCTTAGAAATAATTTTTTCTGATGTATGGACATCACCGGTTTACTCTTTTGATAACTTTAAGTATTATGTTATTTTTGTGGACCATTTTACTCGATACGTTTGGTTATACCCTCTTAAACAAAAGTCTGATGTTGCTATAATCTTCCCTAAATTTAAAACCTTGGTGGAAAAACGATTTGACGCAATTATAAAAGTTTTTTACACTGACAATGGCACTGAATTTACTGTCCTCCGCCCCTTTCTTTCGGATCATGGCATTGCTCACCACACCTCTCCCCCTCACACACCTCAACATAATGGTTTGTCGGAACGCCGTCATCTTCACATTGTGGAAACGGGTCTCACTCTTCTCCACAATGCTCATATGCCTCTGTCTTACTGGACTTATGCTTTTTCCACTGCGGTTTACCTCATTAATCGCATGCCCACCCCGGTCCTCTCGATGCTCTCTCCTTATGAAAGACTATTTCATCACTCTCCAAATTATTCCAAACTCCGAGTCTTGGTGCCTCTCATTACCCTCAGTTACGACCTTATACTCAACACAAATTGGAACCCAATTCCCTACCTCGCGTCTTTATTGGCTATTCTTTAACTCAAAGTGCGTATCTGCATCTTCACCTCGAGTCCAATCGCCTATGTTTCTCGTGATGTGAAATTGCCGAGACTGTCTTTCCTTTTCTCTCCTCTCCACGTGCGTCGACTCCACCGTGTATACTCTTGAGTCTTGGCTTCCGGTCTCCTTTCCGACCTCTTTGACTCTAACTCTGGCCTCATCCTCCTTCCAGGCTCTTTTCGACACCTCACCACACCTGCTGAATCCTCGCCCACTTCTTCCTCCTCCATTCCTTCCTCTTCTCCTCTCTCTCCTCTTCCTCTTCCTCTCCCTCCTCATCCTCCTCTTCCTCTCCTTCCCACCCCCTGTTCCTTCTCATCCTATGACAACAAGGCTCGCAACAACATCTTCAAACCTCGTCAAATCCTTAATCTCAACTCCCATTTGGATTCCAAATACTACGACATCTTGAGCCGCCCACTTATAAACAGGCTCTCAAGTCACCCCATTGGCGCGCGCTATGTCCGATGAATTTAATGCTCTTGTCACTAATGGTACTTGGTCTTTGGTTCCTTGTCCTTCGCAGTTAACGGTTGATGACAAGTGGGTTTTTTCGGATCAAACGCAAAGTTGACGGTTCGGCTTGATCGATACAAGGCCCGGTTAGTAGCTAAAGGCTTCACTCAACGCCTGGTGTGGATTACTTTGAGACCTTCAAACCCGTTATTAAACCTACTACTATTCGGCTTGTTCTCTCTCTCCGTTGTCTCTCATGGGTGGTCCATTCGCCAACTTGATGTTAATAATGCTTTCTGCAGGTACTTTGATGAAACAGTTTTATGGCACAACCACCGGGATTCATTGATTCGATCATCCCGACTATGTCATCGGCTCCACAAAGCTATATATGGCCTTAAACAAGCGCCTCGTGCTTGGTATTCCGAAGTTGAAAGGGTTTCGTTGTCCATTGGCTTTTCCAACAACTCGACTCCTCCCTATTTGTTCTCGCCATTCTCATACATACTTGGTTGTCTTGGTTTATGTTGATGACATCATTGTCACCGGTTCGACTCTCAGAGCCGCTTTCGGCCTTTGTGGATCGTTTGGGTTCTCGTTTTTCTATCAAGGATTTGGGGCTCTCTCATATTTTCTCGGTGTTGAGGTTGAATCCACTTCCTCCGGTCTCTGCTCCATCAACACAAATATGTTCTTGACTCGCTCCGCAAGTTCAATATGAGTGATGCAAAAGCCGCCCTCACCCGCTACCTCTCGACGCCATTCAACTTATGCTTGACTGCTGCTGCTTGCTATGACGACCCTCGCCTACCGTCGACTTCTTGGCGGTCTTCGAGATCTACTTTTCACCCGCCGGACACTGGCCTTTCTTTGTGAATAAACTCTCTCAATATATGCATGCCCCTCTTGTCCAACATTGGGCCCTTGCCAAACGCATCCTTCGCTACCTTTGTCGGCTCTACTACGTGGTATACCCTTGTATCGCTTCGTCTCCACTTGTTCTTCATGCGCTTCTCTCGATCTCGGTGGGGTGGAAACAAGGAAGATTATTCTCTACCGGTGGTTACTTGGTTTTTCCGGGTGAAATCTTATCTCCTGAGTTCCAAAAGCGTAATGCCGTTGCTCGTTCTTCAACGGAAGCGAGTATCGTTCGTTGCTTCGATCGCCCGAGCTTAATCGGGTTACCTATTTGCTTGATCTCTCGGCTTCACCGGCGTCAACACAGTTCCTACTATCTTTTGCGACAACATTGGGGCTACTACATTTCAAGTGCCAATCCAGTTTTCCATTCACGAATGAAGCACATTGCCATTGACTTTCACTTCATTCGAGATCAAGTTCAGCAAGGTCAATTACGAGTTACTCATGTAGCCAGTGCTGATCAGCTAGCGGATGCCTTAACTAAACCGCTGCCCCGGCTACCCTTTCATCAATTTTGTTCCAAGCTTGGCCTCGTCTCCGATAGTCCAGCTTGAGGGGGCGTGTTAGGATTATAATAAGTGTGAATACATTAATTAGGTGTGAATACATTAATTACGATATATTCTGTAAATCATTACGTATTTAATACATAGCCTAGAACCTTCTGTCAAGCATCATATATGTAACAGTTCCTGTATTCAATGAAATATACAATTACATCTTTTCAATACTGTTATCAATTTTGATATACAATACTCCGCTATACTATTTAATCAAGATGTTGTGACTCGTACATATGTAAACCGACCCATTATTTAATTTAATATTTTATAAAAGTGGAATGATCATACATTTTCGGGAGAGTCTTTTTATATTAATTTAAAAGGATTTTTTGTTTTCCATTTCTAGCAACTAGCAAAAGTAAAATAAAATAAAATAAATGTAAAACTAAGTAAATGTGTCGTGCGTTAAGATTTTATTCTCTATATTGTTTTTCCTTGGTAGAGTATAAGTTTCTTGACACGGATTTTTTTTTTTTTTTTTTTTTTTTTTCAGATCTGAAAGGAAAGGAGGGTGGGGATTGAACCCTGTCTCCATGCGGGTTTCTGTCTTTACCACTAGGGTAATGGGCGTTGCCCACACGGATTGTTTAAGAATGGTCTGAGATACACGTTAATATACAAGACTACTTTTTAAATTTGAGATCTTTTCGCCATCATATATATATATATATATATATATATATATATATATATATATATATATATATATATATATGTGTGTGTGTGTATCGGCGAGTTTAAGTATATACAACTTTTTGTATATAATTGTATCGTAGAGTTTACTAAAAACGGAGGTTTGCAACTTTTAGTATATAAAATTATAGTAGAGTTTACTCAAAACAGGGATTTACAACGTTTTGTATATAATTTTAGTAGAGTTTACTCAACATAAGGAGTTATAATTTTTGATATAATCAGAGTAGAGTTTACTTAAAGCAATGATGATTTACAACTTTTTATATATAATTATATAGTAGAGTTGATGTGAATCGGGGTCCATTATCTATGCTTGTGGGCTACCTGAATAATGGCCCAATGTTGGGGCACCTAAATTAATATATATATATATATATATATATATATATATATATATATATATATTACTAGTTAAAACCTCCGACTCAAGTAAGTAACGCACTGAAAGTGCATCTTAGATATTTACCTTAATGCCAAAAATATTAAATATAAAATATATTTTAACTAAAATATCACTCCACACATTTTAAGTATAACACAATATAAATGATTTAAATTTAGCCGGATTGATATTATACAACAAATTATGATGTCAATTATTTAACATGACGACTATTAAGCAAATGTTTTCGATTTACTTACATGTAGACACTCGACACAAAAACAAAAGTTCCAAACTACATTTAATACTCATCAATAAAGTACATTTACCATGGTATTAGTAAAAATTGGTCTTTATTCACACTAAAACTAACCAACGGCGTGCACATGCTATAGGTTTTAACTTATTTGACGATATTAAATACGAAGAAATGTAGCATGTAACGAACCACACCATATCCCAACATTTTTTAACACTCACCTATCCAATCCTACCTCACCATGCCCTACACCATATTATCTTACCACATAATATCTTACCACACTACCCTATATTACGTACTTTATTCAACCTACCAAACTTTACTTAACTTACGCCACATCATCCAACTATACCATCATACCCTACCATACATCACCGCATTACATCTCATACCTCGCCTCACCTACATTAGCACACCCTACCGCACCCTGCCTCTCTACCTACCTACAAACCTTAACCTACCTCCCAACCTACATATTAATTCACTATCCTAGCTAAGCCTATTACACCCTATTTTATCTGATCCCACATTACCTTACCCTACCCACCACCCCATCCTACTCTACCCTACAACTCCCTACCCTACCGTGCCCACCACCCATCTTACTATACCCTACCCTTCCCACCACCCAAACCCAACCCACCCCTCACACCTTTTTAGGGTGGCATCAAAACATGTTCTTAGAAGAATAATATAAGTGCGTATGAAATGAATATCCGACACATCTTCGACATCTCCGACATCGTATTGATACTTTTCGACACTACCGAATAATTTTTTTCAATTTCTACTTAAATCAATTTTAACCGAAAAAATGAAGCTATCTTCGACATTATTCGCAGAACAACACGTGTTCTACCCAAAACACGACACGACACGCCGATACACCCGACGCCATATCCAGCGGTTGTCGGTTGATTAAATGAATATTAATTAAAATTTTAATTAAAATCTAACATAGTATCAACACTCCACGACACAAAATCGACACACCTTCGACACTACTAAACCATTGACCAAGAAAAAAAACGACACACACAATATATAGAAGTAAAAAACGAAGACGGAAAAAATAATCATCACGTGAAGACCCCAAAAACGACGCCCCTAAAAACCGGCATAGACACACAATGTAAAATATATATACATAAAAAAAGGAAAAGAACACACACACAAACAAACTATAGATATTGAAATATTACATTGGTTGTATCGTGACAGATAAGAAAAAAAAAAAAAAAGAGATCTCGATGGAAAGCAAAATAATATGTAATTAAATTGGAATCTGATACATCTTAAGACAACACACATAATAAGATTAAGAATAAATTAAAGCTAATGTGTAGATTAAAAATACAATTGAATCTCTAAATGGAACAATTTAACTCAAACCCTTCCTCAAAAAAAAAAAAAAAAAAATTTTTCAAATTTGGGCTACTTAATGAAAAAGCGAAAAAAAAAAAAAAAAAAGCCACTGATTTTACACTTGTTAACAGTAAAATGAAGGACCAATAAAAAAAAAATATGTGTCACCCTTCTACACTTTTTCCTTTCTTATATAGAGTAGAGGGATATGTCTTATTTAAGTAATTAAAATACAAATTATAGGCTGAAATCTCATGGGAATTTCGTGCTATATGGAGAGGATTTCAAGACTTGGAAACATCAAGAGTTATGCATGCACCAAGGTGATACATTGAACCTATTTAATGAAGATGCATTGGACATTGGAAGGACTTCTTGGGGCCCGATTTTGTGTATTTTTAGGAAGTCTTTTCACTTTATTTTATTGATTCTAGAACCATATTTGTATTATCGGTAGTGCTACATCCACTACAACTATCTCCACAACATCATCCACACCACATATTTAGTCAGGATCCACAAAAAAAAATATTTCTCTTCAATCTGTGGACATAATCATCCACAACATCATCCACTACACTTTTGTGTAGTGGACATAGCATTTTCCTTTGTCCTATAAATAGGTATACTTTTGTATTCCAAAAATCAGATTACTTTGAAATATAAACTTATATTTTCACTTGGAAAATTGTTGCTAAGAGTTGCTCTGGTATTGATAATTCTTAAATGCGGATTATCAAAGATTAAATACCATAACTCTTGATGTCTTTTCCAAACTGTCTTTTCCAAATATACTATGACGCCACACTTTTAATTGAGACCTTTAAATTGTTTGGAAAAGACAGTTTGGAAAAGACAGAACTGTGTATTCACTATTTCTGCAGTAGTAGTACGCGGCTATTAGTATTAATTATCATATGAATTTATTTAACACGCAACATATGTACACGGGCACCCCAAATCAGGTGGCACTACAACGCTCCAATGAAATATACTATGACGCCACAGACATGCCTACAAATACAAAGAGCGATAGGAAAAGATAGATTCCAGGATGTCAAAATATTCTAACCGAATAACCAAGAATATTCATTAAATCAAGCCCGTGCTACGTACTCAGCCATAACAATTTGCCACTGCAAATCTCTATGTAGGTGTCTCAATTAATTCTTTAGGTGCTTCATCATGATCCCCACGAATCAGCATTCCAAAAGGCTATGTAACGGCATAAACAGCAAGAGCGTAAGTAGAAGGTCTATTCTAGGAGGTCTAATCATATGATTCATCGTTAAATAGAAGACCGTAAGTACCTATCATATTCAGCGGCCATAGACACGTATCCATCTTGGCTAAACTGAACTGCATTATCTGATTCAAACTCCGCCGCACGAAGCTCATCATGCATAATAGTGGTCACCTAGACCTCCTCGCATATGAATCAGTATGAATAGACCGCAAAACCTCCTTTTCATTTCCATATCAGTTTCATGAAGCTTCATACACCTGCCAATGTATGAATCTATTATCATATGAAAAGGATAGGAGGACAAATGAGGGCAACTTATTTTAGACACAACCATATTCTTCGTTTGACCACAACCATATTTTACTAACACATTATTTAACATTAAAATCAGACAACATAAACGGTGAATAACAAATAATATCAGTTCAGTGGATATATGAGAATATCTCAAGTGACCTGAACATGAAAAATAGTGATTATGAAGTTTTGTAATTCGAAAGATCATGCCACATCCTTACCCAAACAAACACACGGGTCAAGCAATCAAATAAAAAACCTCAACAAACAAATCTTTTTGAACGCCATTATCGCTTCCATTCCCTTCAAAATTACAAATCCCTAACAGTCCTCCCCCATCATTGCCAAGCTTTTTGCACACCTTACGGGGATGGTTGTGGCTGTAAAAAGACTTAATCAAGAAGGATTTCAGGGACACAAAGAATGGCATGGTGAGAAAACTAGAATTCGTCTTTTCAGAAAAATGAAATTTGTTTCGTTTTTGTTTTCATGGCTAATGACATTTCGGGTTTGCAGGCTGAGATCAATTATCTTGGGCTTCTGCGTCATCCCAATCTGGTTAAACTGATTGGCTACTGCTTAGAGGATAATCACAGGCTTTTAGTATATGAGTTTATGCCCAAGGGTAGCATGGAAAATCATCTTTTTTGAAGTGAGTACTTGGTAGCTCGCGTGCATCGTTTTTATACGTGCTTATTATACCGTCCAGTCTATCAAATCTCTGTTTCTCTTGTAAACTGACATTGTGTTATGAAATTTTGTTCATTCAGGGGGCTCTTACTTCCAGCCACTGTCATGGAATTTTCGTGTGAAAATTGCTCTTGGTGCTGCAAGAGGGCTTGCATTTCTACGTATTAGAAGATAAAGTCACATAAGTGATAAAGTTGATGATAAAATTATTCAATTAGTCAAATAGTTAAATTTAATTAAATGTTTAGTTTATCTTTAGTCATTTTAATATTTGTTTATCTTTATCTTTTGATTGTAGAGTTCACTATAAATATTGGTTGATTCTACCATTTGTTTAATCAATCAATAAAAAGAACTACCTTCACATCTATTCGATTTTTTTACAGATGGTATCGAGGCGAGCGAGGGTTCAGAACCTTAACATTGGTGAACCCTCGCCCGATCCCTTTTCCGCTTTTAATCTTTCATTTCTTATTTCCCGTCATCATAAGCATCTGCTTCTGTGTCCAATATTTCATCAAAGTACGCATTTGTTTAGTCATCTTAGTTGCAATTCGTGTCCACAAAAAAATAAAAAAAATAAAAATAAAAATAAAAAAAAATAAAAAAATTCCAAAGTGATCACTTTGGTCCAGGGAAGTCATCAATTTGGTTCAGCAAATTCATTCCCTATGGTTTTCTTGAAGCCAGTTCAAATCGATCACACAGTCAAACAACCTAAACTTTTTCTTTTTTTTTTTTCAGCCGGTTTCCAAACAGTTTTTAAGAAAAAAAAAATGGTTTTATTAGAGTTTAAATTATTATATTTAAATAGATAAACAAACACTCATATATAGCATCAATTTTATCTTTTTGGCGTCCATTCTATAAATGTTTTTCCAGGTGACAAAAAATATACAGATCTACTGCAGTGTCAAAATTGGAGGCCGATATCAGATTCATTCAACCAGAATGGCAGAATCAAGCTTGCACCCAGGGCCATAACAACACAACTACGGACTTCGGAAGAAAAACCGAAGTGGAGATGCCCTCCAAAACACAACAACCTATGGACTCCGGAAAAGCATCCGGAGTGGAGATGCCCTCCGAAAATCACAACTTCCGGAGTGGAGATGCCCTCCGAAAATCACAACTATGGACTCCAGAAGAACAGCTGGGGTGGAGATGCCCTCCAAAATCACAACTATGGACTCCGGAAGAACAGCCGGAGTGGAGATGCCCTCCAAAACACAACAACCTATGGACTCCGGAAAAGCATCCGGAGTGGAGATGCCCTCCAAAATATCAACTATGGACTCCGGAAGAACAACCGGAGTGGAGATGCCCTCCAAAAATCACAACTATGGACTCCGAAAGAGCCGTCGGAGTAGAGATGCCCTCCAAATTATGCCAAGACAAACTCAGCCTCAAAACCCGGCCTCGTTTGAGGGAGGGTATTAGAAGATAAAGTCACATAAGTGATAAAGTTGATGATAAAATTATTCAATTAGTCAAATAGTTAAATTTAATTAAATGTTTAGTTTATCTTTAGTCATTTTAATATTTGTTTATCTTTATCTTTTAGACTAGAGTTTCACTATAAATATTGGTTGTATTCTACCATTTGTTTAATCAATCAATAAAAAGAACTACCTTTCACATCTATTCTGATTTTTTTTACTACATGGTGCTAACACCAAGGTTATCTACAGGGATTTCAAGACTTCAAATATTCTTATTGACTCGGTAAGCATGCACACATGATTTGTTTATTGCGTTTGTGAATCTCACTGAGATCTACTTTTGTTAAGCAATTTTGAGTGCTTTACTCATGTAACATGTTTCGTTATTTTGTTGCATTTGACAGAAGTATAATGCCAAACTTTCTGATTTCGGGTTGGCTAGAGATGGACCAACTGGTGATAAGAGCCATGTTTCAACCAGGGTTATGGGGACTTACGGATACGCTGCTCCCGAATATTTGTCTACAGGTATGTTTGTCTTGGCCACGGTCCCGGCTTTTTAATCTGTAAAAATGATTGTGCACATATATTGATCATGGTGCATGGTACTACCGGTTAATCAAGACGGGTCCCACTTATTTGATGTAATGTATTGTCCTAGTATATCCTCTGACCTTTGACTTAAACAAATCATTACAGGTCATTTAACATCAAGAAGCGATGTGTACAGCTTCGGAGTTGTTCTGTTAGAGATCATAACCGGTAAAGAGGCAATAGACAAGAATCAACCAACTGGGAACACAATTTAGTCGAATGGGCGAAACCTTATCTTACAAACAAACGTAGAATCTTTCGTGTTCTAGACCCGCGTCTCGAAGGCCAGTACTCACTAGGTCAAGCCATGAAGCTAGCTAATCTTGCACTTCAATGCCTCTGTGTAGAACCCAAATGAAGACCCACCATGGATGAGGTTGTAATAACTTTACAGGAGATCCAGCAGGATTCCAAAGACACGTTGTTCAAGACCGACGACGATGACGACGAAAAAGAGTGCGAAATAAAGCCACAAGAGGATAATAATAATAATACAAATGCACTTAAGAACTGCAAAAGTAATGTGACAGAAACACCTGGGAAAGAAATGACAAGTTACCCCAGACCTTCTACTTCACCACTTTATGCTTAATGGGAACAGTTTAGTAATTAAATCTTATCTTTTGTGGGACTTTTGACTCTTGATTTTTTGAGTCTACATTTCCTTTGTTTTTTGTTTTGTTTTTGGTTTTTGGTTTTTTTTTTTGTTTTTGTGGGGAGTGTTACAAATTTCTCTTCTTCTTCTGAGATTGATATGTAAAAAGTTGAGAATTTGCTTTAGATGCACAGTTCATCATGTCTCTCTATATATATGATGTAAGTAGTAGGATTAATTATGTAGCTGTTGTGAGTAATCAAAATGTTTTGTTCTTTGCACAGAATCTTTTTACCAGATTATTATCTACACCAAGTTTATTTAAGTTTGCTGATAAAAAAATCATTCATTCATTCGATGAAGGGGATAAATATAAATTTTTTTAATGTGCAGATAAAATACATAAAAAATATACAATACTCGCATTAAGACAGTGTCAGGCATTTGCAGAAGTTTTTATCTGTGCTGATGATCATTCTTATTTGCAGCTGGAGAAGGATTAGCCCCTCCAGGACCCCGACCGAGTCGTCGCCGATGAATAACATTTTCTGGCATTTAGAAATTAGAAGAAAGAAAAGTAAGCTAATCAGTTGACTATATATATATATATAAACGCTAGCTAAGCATATACTAATGCCGATCTCGTGGAAGACTAAGAAACAACAGACGGTGTCGAGATCCTCCGCTGAGGCGGAATACCGTTCGATGGCAGCTATTACATGTGAACTCAAGTGGCTCAGGCAACTTCTTGGTGACTTAGGAGTCTGCATCCCACCATGCATCCCTTTGCATTGCGATATTCAGGCTGCGTTGCACATTGCGCAGAATCCGGTATTTCACGAACGTACTAAACATATTGGAGCGGATTGTCATTTTGTTCGTGACGCGATTATTGAGGGACTCATTGCCCCGGACTATGTAACTACACGAGCACAACTAGCTGACATATTTACCAAGGCGCTAGGGAAACAACAGTTTGAGTTGTTGCTTAGCAAGTTGGGCATGCACGATCTTCACGCTCCAACTTGAGGGGGTATTATGATATATATATATATATATATATATATATATATATATATATATATATATATATATATAT
Organism: Gentiana macrophylla; assembly: GCA_026214975.1. Lineage (NCBI taxonomy): Eukaryota > Viridiplantae > Streptophyta > Magnoliopsida > Gentianales > Gentianaceae > Gentiana > Gentiana macrophylla. The sequence goes on along the minus strand of CM047810.1, from coordinate 29,044,905 downwards.
ATATATATATATATATATATATATTAAATTGTATTATTAAATTATTGAGTTTAAGTAGGAAAAGGACATAGTCGGTATTTTATGGAGATAGGGTTTTCTCTCATGATGTATAAATACTCGATCAATTGGTGAATGAAATGAGAACAATATTGTTGATTATCAAATTTATCATGGGGAGTGTTTATGTACAAATTTCTCTTCTTCTGAGATTGATATGTAAAAAGTTGAGAATTTGCTTTAGATGCACAGTTCATTATGTCTATATGATGTAAGCAGTAGGATTAATTATGTAGCTGTCCCCTTCCAAAAAAAAAGAAAATTTATGTAGCTGTTGTGAGTAATCAAAATATTTTGTTCTTTGCACAGAATCTTTTTACCAGATTATTATTATCTACACCAAGTTTATATAAGTTTGCTGATAAAAAATCATTCATTCATTCGATGAAGGGGATAAATATAATTTTTTTTAATGTGCAGATAAAATACATATAAAATATACAATACTCGCATTAAGACAGTGTCAGGCATTTGCAGAAGTTTCTATCCGTGCATATTATGATTAACATTTGCAGCTGGAGAAGGATTAGCCCCTCCAGGACCCCGACCGAGTCGTCGCCGATGAATAACATTTTCTGGCATTTAGAAGAAAGAAAAGTAAGCTAATCAGTTGACTATATATATATATATATATATATATATATATATATATATATATATAAACGCTAGCTAAGCATATACTAATGACATGAATTAGGGATGAAAACAAACAATAATAACCTTGAAATTGAATGGAAGAGAAATTGGGAATTCTTGCTTCCACAAAGAAACTGCTGTTATGAGTAGTAGTATTGATTAACATTAATATGGAGAAGATAATAAGCACAAAGTGTATCACTGCAATTCTACAGAAATTCTTCATTGCCTTGTCGATCAGTTTTATGATCTGCAGCTTGGTTTATGAATACAACTAAAATTGCTGCGTTGCTGCCGTTATATATATAATGATCAGAATTTGTGGAACACGTCTCCATTCCAAGAATTGGAATCCAGACGCAGTCAAATCTGATCCCAGTCTTAATAAATGACTATTCATTCACAAACTCATGAACTAGTAAAGAGACAATTGAAGTGGTCTAACATTTGAACACTGTAGTCCCTCTGTTTTATATATAACCACTCACTTTTTAAGAATTGGGTGCAAGGTTTGTGAAACAATATAATAATTTTTATTTTATCTTCACATTATTTAAAATAATTAAAATAATTTGCATTTCATGTAACACCTATGTCCTGTCATGAATATCGTGTACTTATCCGATAAAAAAACGTTCGGTAGGTGACATTTAGAGTAAACCATAAATCTCACGTAAGTCTAATGTTAAATCAGAGTAATAAACAATACGCGGAAATAAAGAAAAAGAAACAAGAGACTCGAGAAACTGACCCTCAGGGTCATCTATTAAGCAACTCAACCGTTTACAATTGTTGTCAAGCTAAAATCATAAATAATTTCTAATATTTATTATAATTCAATTTGAAAGAAAACTGTCGATACACAATGAACTTCAAGACTCCATTCCTAAGCTGCTCTCACAAATTTCACGTGCACAGTTTCATGTACATATTCTAATAAAGATGCATTTTCACAAATTAATTTCCTGTTTTTCACACTGATCCACTAATAATGCGTTCATATTCTGCATACTTTATTTCTTTGACTAGTGATTTATTTCTACCTGTAATTAGCTAGGTTCTTGAATTTTTCACATTTCTCATTTATTCCCACATTTTTAATTTTTTTGTTAGATGCATGAACCTTAATTGTTAGGAATACATGCATGGGGTGCCACCCAACAGTTTAAGAAAGGAAAATTAGGCTTAGTTAAGAATATATATATATATATATATATATATATATATATATATATATATATATATATAAGTTATTGTTACCAATCAGTTAATTACAGAAAAGTAACTTAGAAAACTTTTTCTAAACAGTAATTTGTAATCAATTTTACAGTTACCCGGCAAAAACATCAAAGTAATTTTTTTAATAGGAAATAGAGAAGACATTGTATTATATCGGGGGAGGGATGAGATTGAACCACTTAATAACATGAGGTGCAATGATATTTATAACTAGACCAAATTCAGTTGTGCAATGTAAAATCCCGAAGTTTCATTAAGAGTATTTCCGTCTTTTTGGAATTATGTTATTTCCTCTAGTTTTTAAGGTTATTTAATCTTTTCTTTTCCTCCAAAACACTTAAAACCGACCTAAGACCTCCTGATAGCCCTAAACTTCATTAGTTTTGCGCTCTCAAGGTTTATGGAAAAGCTTGGGCGCACCGCTGTCCCGGGAGACCCTCTTGGGAAAGCTCACGACGCAGTGCAGGCGGCTCGGTTCAATCATTACGTTTTTTTTTTTTTTTTTTGCTTATCAGAGTGGTGTTTTGGCTGATTGAGTTGTAGAAGGTTTGTTTTAAGATCAAAGTGACGTAGTAAGCATGTATGTTTTCCCATGCATTGTTTACTGTGGTTTTAAAGTGGATTTCCTTAGGTTTCAAGATATGTCTTTAAAGATGTTTTAAGTACGTACTCTACACGTTATGTTTTGATAGTGTTTTCTTTAAGCTTTAAGTCTATGCTTTTACCCCTATCAGCCTTGCTGTCATTTTATGTATGATTTTATCCCTGTTAATTACTCATTTGATGCACTTTTAGGATAGTTGGATTGATTTATGATGCATTTTCACCATTACACTTACTATGAGGTGGAGGGAAATTACTCCGGAAATCTCATCGTTTTGGTGAATTATTGCACATTTCATTGACTATTTTACCTTGCGGGAGTTATTCACGGTATTTTTATTGATATTTGCAGGATATAGGTTTAGTGTAATCCCGGGAGAAGAGGCATTGATGATGGAAATTCAATTTTGAGAGGTAGAAAAATGTGTGCGAAGCTAAAGATAGATGTGAAACGGATAAAGAATCTTCAATGTTTTCACCATACTTTCATTTAATAAGCATTTGGATCTACATTGGAGGCATTTTCTTGAAAATGTGTCTTCATGAAAGTTGTAGGAAATTAAATTATCTTTCCAACTCAATTTGAATTACTTCAATCAGATCTCTACATGCAAAAATATCGCCAGATTACTGAAGATGTGCCAGTGTTGTTGTATTCTGCAACATCAGCTGCCCGCCATCACCTAGGCGTGCGCCGGGGTATTTCTTGGACAGATTGCATTCTTTGAGAATTCGGGCGCATGCCCGACAATACCCAGACGTGCACCCGGGTGCCATTTAGGTCGTTTTTTTGGCTATAAAAAGGCCAGTAGGTCGAAATTTTACACCGAAATTCATACTCTAGGAGATTTTTCTTCCCTCAGAACCCTAGGATTATTATTTTTATTCCAAAACTTCGTCTTTTCATTAGATTAACTCTTTACTTAGCGATCGAATCATCAAATTAACAAAGAATTGACAACTTCTTGGTGTTGGATCATTGGATTGCTTTGAATTTCTGCGATGTTCTTCGATTGTTCTTGGCCGGATTGGTAAATTTTCTACACTTCTTCCAATTGATAATTTAGACTTCTCTTCCTTCATGTATTTTCCAATTTATTCGGATTTCATTTGTGATTTTACCTTAATTATGAATAGATAATTTTTTATAGTCAAAGTATGTGACGATTTATGATATCGATGCCTTAAATGATGATTTAAGGATAGGTTGTGCGTAAAAAGTAATTCTTTTGAACTATTTGTGTCCCAAAACTTATGTTTAATGCTTGGATTAAATTGATCAATTAGTTCATTATTTCACACACGATCCTTATATATGTATTTTGCGAGAGTGTGGGAAAAGAGATTTTGGGATCACCATGCACGAACTAGTCGAGTTCTTCGAATATGTTCCTTGAGTGAGGTTTTTCTTGTTAAGCAGTGAATTCGGTGGACACGGAGCATCTATAGTTCTTAATCATGTTAGGTAAGTTAAATCCCAAATAAGGGACTGTTGAACCGAGCATAGGGTGTTAGGTTGCGGTATTAGTGCTTAGTCATAATCTTAGGAGATTTCACCTACAATCACATTCATTAGTCTGATTGGTTGGTTCGTCGGGAAAAACCTATTCCTAGTGATTCGGTAAAGGTGTCGAGAGCAGTTACTTGATCATAATTTGGCTATTGCTTTATCATTATCGTAAGGTTCAGTTTCATTATTAGTTTGTATTTTGAAATTCTTAAAGAGTGAATTCATCTTCGACGTAGATAAAGACATTCTATTTGATATAAGTGACACAAAACAATTATTTTTCCAATCATCTCTCATTTTATTCTTCAAACAACTTAGATTTAGAGGATAAGATAGATTTTCATTAAGATGATAATAATGTTCAGTACATCCTTTAATAACCATTAGCTTCTAAAAAACTCTTAGCTACAAGATCTATGCTAGATACATTGGGACACTTGTCACACACACACACACTACACAAATGTCACAACTAGCTTAGTCATCAAGTATCATTATCTTTATCTTTAATAGCCCCCATCAAATGAAATGGTGTAGTAGCTACATTGAGTTTGCTTCTTGTGAAGCTGAACTGAGAGCCTGTTACAGGTTTGGTAAGGCAGTCTGCAATCTGTAATGTAGAAGGAACATGTCTGACTATGTCTTGAGCCAGAACATGATGTCTAACGAAATGGAAATCTATGTCTATGTGCTTGGTTTTGGAATGGAAAACAGGGTTCTTGGCCAAGGATTCAGCACCAATATTATCACAGTGCAACACAAGAACAGCAGGCAGCCTGATATGCAATTCTTTAAGCAAGGATTGTAACCACAGAATTTCAGTTGCCAAATGAGCAAGAGCCCTATACTCACTTTCAGTGCTTGATCTAGAAACCACTGATTGTTTCTTAGAAGGCCAGGACACCAAGGATGACCCAATGTACACACAATAACCTGACATAGATCTTCTATCAAAAGGATTACATCCCCAATCTGCATCAAAAAATCCTTGAAGATCTATGGACCCTGTAGCTTTAAAATGAAGGCCATTACGAATGGTACCTTTAACATAACGCAACAAATGACCTCTTTAGGGCTTCCCAATGCACACTTGTAGGACAATGCATAAACTGACTAAGTGTATTAACAGCAAAAGCCAAGTCAGACCTACTAAAGGTTAAGTATTGCAAACTATCCACAGCACTCATGTACAGTAGAGCATCTGCTTTTGACAGGGGAGTTCCATCATCTGAAGTCAGAATTTTTCCACAAAGCATAGGACTAGGACATGCCTTAGCAATAGCCAATCCAAGCCTACGCAACAACTGAGTTGCATACTGTTGTTGAGACAAAACAAGCTCTGTGTTGTCCCTGTACACTTCCATGCCCAGAAAATGAGTAAGGTTGCCCAGATCCTTCAGAGGAAACCTGGAGTTCATCTGATGGATGAACCTTTTAATCACTGTGTGAGAATTACCTGTAATCAAAAGATCATTCACATATACTAATACATATAATAGGACATTCCCTTGATGAAAAATAAATAAAGAGTTATCAGAGGTAGACTGGATAAAACCCAATCTCAGAAGTTGGGTGCTCAATTCTTCAAACCAAACTCTAGGAGCCTGTTTTAGACCATATAGAGCCTTATGTAGTTTACAAACATAGTGTGGTTTTGATGGATCCTTGAAACCCTCTAGTTGTGGCATAAAGACAGGACTCGTTTAGGGTCCCAGTCAAGAAGATATTGTTGATGTCAACTTGTTGAATGGGCCAATTTAGAGGCTGCTAACCCCAAAATAACTCTCGATAGTAGAGGATTTTGCCACTGGGCTAAAAGTTTCTACATAATCCACCCCCAGGTGCTTTGAAGGTAGCCCTTGGCCCAACTTTGGCCTTATGCTTGAGGACACTACCATCAGGCTTAAGTCTAAGCTTGAACACCCACATATTTCCAACAAGATTACGAGAAGGGTGTGTGAAGTGCAGTATCAAGTGTGGTTATCACACATAGATTTAAATTCCTCTTTCATGGCCTCGGTCCAATGAGCATTAGAAAAAGCCTCTGACACAGTTGCTGGTTCATGTTGGGAGGAGTGAGAGACTTGTGCTGCAAGGTTCAAGAACTGTTTTGGTTTAACAATATCACTCTTTGACCAGTTTGCATGAGATGAGAGGGTATAGGAGGAGGAAGAACCTGGACAGTGTAGGACTTATGAGAATTTGAAGTATGGGTGGGGACAAGAGAGGTAAATAAGGAGTTGGGACTGGAAGTTATACTTCTAGTGCATGAGGGACCTAGAGAACTCATAGAGCTAAAGGGAGGAGTGGTATCACAAGAGGATGGACTCCTGTTGGAGGAAGGATTCAACACAGGACTAGATGAGGGGACACCAGAGGACTGAGAGGGGACATCAGAAGACTTAGGAGTGGGCAGTATGGCGAAGGTAGTTGTGTCATGCACAGGAGAAAGAGAGTCAGGATGTTTGGATGAGACAGTATATTTGAAAGGAAATATGTTTTCATCAAGGGAGATATCCCCAGAGACATATATTCTACCAGAAGCATCCACACAGACATGGCCCTTATGGTTAGGGCTCAGACCTAGATAGGTACATTTAGATGTATGGAATTGGAATTTCTGAGTGTGATAGGGCCTAAGCAAAGGGTAGCAAGCCAACCAAAGGTTCTAATTTTGAGGTAATCAGGAGATTTTTTGAACAAAACATTGTAGGGAGAGTCTTGGTGCAAGGCAGGAGTAGGTAAGACATTGATGAGGTGAACAGCATGCTGGAAGCTGTGCCACCAGAATTTGAGAGGGAGACCAGCCTGAGCTAGTAAAGTAAGGCCAGTTTCAGTAATGTGCCTGTGTTTTCTCTCAACTTTGCCATTTTGGGCATGTGTGTGAGGACAGGGGTGCCTAAAATAGATACCAGATTGTTCTAGGTAGGACCGAAAACTTTTAAATTCTTGTCACGGATTTTATGCAATGAAAATAAACAAGTAATAAAATTTATAAATCCAGTATTCCCCAAGTGTAGGGATCGTAGTATAGCGATTAATACCGGAGTCGGTCACAGGGAATCGGGGTATCTAGTTCATTAATTTTCCTAAGGTTGTTACTACTAAAAGCGAAACTAACAAAGCGAAAAGATAAAGCCCGAATGAGAGGATTGTCAGTCCAAAGCCAGGAAGGATCGTTGCGAACAAAATAAATAAATAAAGCTACAACTAAGAAAAGACGATAAAACTAACGAACATGATAATGTCTGAAGCAAATCAACATCGAACAAACCATGATCCACCATCCCATGACCCTTAATTTCTGCTAGATTATCTTATGAAGATTTAATCAAAGATGTGATTCACCTCTCAAAAGTATGAATTCTACTCTCGTAGATAATTCGCCTATCAATCTTTTATCTCTTGATCTTAAAGATTAACGTTTTCAAACCAAGGTGCAAGATTTATTAGATCTAACAATCTAGATATTCTAACCTATCAACTCTCGTTATGTTTAGGTTAAAAGATCTATTCTTTCTATGGCGATCTAGCGTTTACACCGACTCGTCATACGGTAAACATCAATAACAACAATCTCTCGATATCGTTGCATAAACAAATAATCAAAGGAAAGAAACAAGCTTTAATTAAAACACTCACAAAATCATCCAAAGAAAGAATAAAAGCACGCTTTGGAAAATCTCCCCATGGTTGCTCCAAGTTCTGACTTCAAGCCATCATCAAGATCGAACAAAAGAAAGCGAAAATAAAAACCTAACTAATCCGCAACCCCAGCCTCCCCAAAGGGGGCTGGGGCCGCCTAGGGTTTTCTTCTTATGAATATGTATCAATAAGAGTCAATAATGTGTGTTTTAGGGTTGAAATCGCGCTGCTATTTATAGGAAAAATAGGTCGGCTGCTGCTATGTCGGTGTTGGACGCCCATCCAGACCTTCTGGACGCTAGTTCAGCTGCTCTGGACTGCTCCAGACGCTCATCCACTCAGCGTCCAAACTCTCTGAACCAAAAATCTCATCCTGGACGCCAGTTCAGTCCCTTTTTCTTCCAAATTCATCTTGATCTTCATTCCAACTTCATCTCTATCTCTTTCCTTCCACGCAAATCATCACTTGAACATCTTTTAAGCTCCTTTCACCTCATGCAAGCGTACCTACATCACGATAAAAACATGCAAAATGTAACATCTTACATCTAAAGATATTTATCCAATAAAATCACATAATTAGCTCGATTTTGCACTTTAATACTTCTAAAACTCATTTGCTCAATATTTCAATATAAAGCTCGATTTCTATGAAAAACATCCACATATGGGGGAAATTGACATAAAATATATCCTTATAAAGCGTACAAAGTCACCCTTAACAACTCCCCACACTTAAACCTTGCTCGTCGAGCAAGACAAAACAAAATCAAGACTCGAGACATATAAACATTCATGCAACCATAAAGCATATTCAATAGTTTAGAGGTTCACCCAAGTGTATGTGCATAGCCATAATAAATTTCCACTAAATCCACACTTGAAATTGACTCAAGCAAAACTAGCCAACATCCCATTAGAATAGAAATATAAAAACGATTATAACATGCACCTCACAAAACATAGATATTCGAAAAGAATGATAGAGGGTATTTAAGACCTTTACGACATACTCGAGAGGATAATCCACACAACATATCATTCGGTTTATCTTTGGGGATAAGGTATACGATAACTAAATCTTTCACTTATTCACACCACTTCTTATATAAGTTGATTTAACTATTTCACTTTTAAACACACATCGAATGAAATTTGTTGCCTATCATGTGCGAATAGGATATTCGAGATATACCTACCTTACTCAAATCATAAGGCGACTTCTTACATTGTCGTGAGCTTTGGTCATCATAGTGGTATAGGACATCGTGGTATACCCTATCGCACTCAAATCATCGACTAGCTTTCGACACACCCAATTATTTCATATTTTTCAACTTTTTCATTTGACAATAAGTTACGTGTTACTTATCACATTCAAACCTCAGATATTCACAGTATGTCATACTTTAATTCTAAACACAAACTATTAAAATTTTCAAAATTCGTATGTAAGCAAAGAATCATGCGATAATCATCAAAAATCTCTAATCAAATGGGCATAGCTCTAAAATATAGCTCATCATTTACTATGGCACGTGAAAAATAGTGTTGGGTGAGACATCTAAATTTACTAAATATGCAATATACAGCATCAATGACTATAAGAACTCAAATAAAGATATGCATTGCCTACTTGGGACAAAACAAACAAATTTTAAAATTTAGCACTCTTTCATAGAAATATAATAGTATGGCAAATGAATGTAGATACATGAAACTATTCCCCTCCCCCAGCACTTAAATTACAACATGTCCTCGTGTTGTGCGAGAATAAAGAAAGATAAAAGAACTTAGGTGATTTGGTAATGATATGAAGATAAGTGAAGAAGACAACAATGGTGATGTCATATGGAGTCCTTCTCGAAACTTCAACTCCCAAAGATAGCTTAACCGACAAAAACAACTAAAGCGTACTGCACCACTCGAAAAACATGGCGTTATCTAGGGGACACGGGGGGGAAATATAACAAGCAACAATAATTATATAAGCACATGGTATAATTGCTCAGATGGAAAAATCACCACACAGTTAAAACACAGGACATCTAAGCGTCAAACATAAAGCCACAGAAGCTTTACAATAATATAGACCACATGTGCAAACAGAAACATCAAACTCCAACTAATAATGATAGAGGATTATACATGGAAAAGAAGTCATAGAGATTTTTCAAATTAAGCCCACATAAAGATGGAAATTATACATGGAACATTACAAAATAGCAGGGCTAGGTGCAACTACATGAAAAAGATATTACAATGCAATCTACATGATAAAGTGGTAGCGTACGGCAATCCGACAGTAACTACCCTTAAGAAAAATAAAGAAAAATAGAAAAACAATGCAAATAGATGACATGCAACTAAATGATATGCAAAATTAAAAGAAAATAAAAGAAAGAAAACTAGCCCACTCATTTGCAACACGACATGTATATAATAAGCGTCTACCAAATAATGATAGTTTACGATAAGCAACGCGATACTATTCATTACATGCGATGTAAGATGGCGCCTTAAGACTCATCAAAGGTGATAGCATTATGGAAAACCAACGATTAGCTATACTAAGCGGATATAACTCATAAGAAGACATGGTAGCATACGGAAAACCGAAAGTAGCTACCCATATGAGTTACAAAAATAACAAAAAGAAAGCACATAGGTCTCAAAGCTCATAGGATTCATCACAACGATATGTAGCATCACGAAACCGACATTAGCTACTAAATAACAATAAAACGATTATAGCATACGAGAACCGACATTAACTATAACATGCATAGATGAATCATAACACCCTAGATAGACGACAACAGGAACAGCATAAGTCAAATTGGAATCACGTCTAACTAGGTGAATTACTCAACATGGATTGCAATAGATGGAAAGAAAACCATAACGGTGAAAGAACATGACATCTACGCATATACACAGCGACCACAGAGGCTCACAATAAAACATCCATGTCAATTAATGTAGCACGTATATAAAAATTAATCAATTATTTAACATGGATCAGTAGATGGAAAGATGTAAACATGCAAGTTCAGAACATCTACGTAAAAATAAACGGCCACAGAAGCTCATATGAAAGTATCCACGTCAAATCTGACATTAAAAATCAATTTAAGAAAAATTTGGAACACGAGCGTCGTTCAACATACCAAGCAGGCGTTCAAAACATATTCGAGGCGGACGGACGTTCACTTACTATGGATGCCCGTCGACTCGTGAAAAGCACAATGATTTCGATTGATACGAAAGCAGCGGCAACCCTAATATCATATCCTAATACCATATCATTAAAACGAAACCCTAGTGTTTATTAAAAGCGAAAACAAAACTATGAAACCTAAATTCACGTTTCATAAATTGAGTAAAAAACTTTTGCACATTCTTAACCCAGCGGTCATGAAACACGGCAAAAATAAAAACTCTCAATTTATGTGTGACGCTACTCTTATTGAAAACTACCTAAAAGATACGGAAGCGAAACCCAAACCTAAACTATGGAAAATTTAAAAGCAGAAAAAGCAGAAAACACTAAAAAAAAAAAAGCGTGTTGAAATCTTACGAGCCCAAAATGGAAGGAAAGCGGTGGATTTTGACCTCAAAGCGGCAGCTGAGCGGCTGCGGCCGTTCTCACCACGTCGTCGGCGTCGGAGCGAGCTTTCGAATTGGGGTCTGCATGCGTTCCAAGCGGACACTCGAGCGAAAGTTACGCCAAAATACTAACGAGTGCTAAAGCGATCCCTTTTATCCAAAAGTTCAATCGTTAAAAGCGTGGAGTCGAGATAATTCAACCTCGGATGTCCACAATCAATGTAGAAACTAGAAAGGATAGAAACAAAAACCTATCTACGAAAAATTCGTAACAAAAGCGAGAAAAATTAATAGAAACTAGACAACCGTGCCGATTCCCGACAGCGGCGCCAAAAACTTGTTTTTGGTTCCGTTAACGGGAATACTCACCTGTATACTACCTTAGAAAAATTAATAATGAAATGGACAACGCACCGATTCCCGGCAGCGGCGCCAAAAACTTGTCACGGATTTTATGCAATGAAAATAAACAAGTAATAAAATTTATAAATCCGGTATTCCCAAGTGTAGGGATCGTAGTATAGCGATTAATACCGGTCGGTCACGGGGAATCGGGGTATCTAGTTCATTAATTTTCCTAAGGTTATTCTACTAAAGCGAAACTAACAAAGCGAAAGATAAAAGAATGAGAGGATTGTCGGTCCAAAGCCAGGAAGGATCGTTGCGAACAAAATAAATAAATAAAGCTACAACTAAGAAAAAGCGATAAAACTAACGAACATGATAATGGTGAAGCAAATCAACATCGAACAAACCATGATCCACCATCCATGACCTTAATTTCTGCTAGATTATCTTATGAAGATTTAATCAAAGATGTGATTCACCTCTCAAAAGTATGAATTCTACTCTAAGTAGATAATTCGCCTATCAATCTTTTATCTCTCGATCTTAAAGATTAACGTTTTCAAACCAAGGTGCAAGATTTATTAGATCTAACAATCTAGATATTCTAACCTATCAACTCTCGTTATGTTTAGGTTAAAAGATCTATTCTTTCTATGGCGATCTAAGCGTTTACACCGACTCTCGTCATACGGTAAACATCAATAACAACAATCTCTCGATATCGTTGCATAAACAAATAATCAAAGGAAAGAAACAAGCTTTAATTAAAACACTCACAAAATCATCCAAAGAAAGAATAAAAATCTTTCTTTGGAAAATCTCCCATGGCATTTGCTCCAAGTTCTGACTTCAAGCCATCATCAAGATCGAACAAGAAAAAAAGCGAAAATAAAAACCTAACTAATCCGCAACCTTTGGTCTCCCCAAAGAAAGCTGGGGCCGCCTAGGGTTTTCTTCTTATGAATATGTATCAATAAGAGTCAATAATGTGTGTTTTAGGGTTGAAATCGCATTTGCTATTTATAGGAAAAATAGGTCAAATTTCTTTGCTATGTCGGTTTTGGGCGCCCGTCGAGACCTTACAGGCCTTGATTAATTTGCTTTGGACTGCTCAGGGGCGCTCGTCCACTCAGCGTCAAACTCTACGAACCAAAAATCTCATCTGGGCCTTGATTCGGTCCCTTTTTCTTCCAAATTCATCTTGATCTTCATTCCAACTTCATCTCTATCTCTTTCCTTCCATAAATCATCACTTGAACATCTTTTAAGCTCCTTTCACCTCATGCAAGCATACTACATAACGATAAAAACATGCAAAATGTAACATCTTACATCTAAAGATATTTATCCAATAAAATCACATAATTAGCTCGATTTTGCACTTTAATACTTCTAAAACTCATTTGCTCAATATTTCAATATAAAGCTCGATTTCTATAAAAAACATCCACATATCGGGGAAATTGACATAAAATATATCCTTATAAAACGTACAAAATCACCTTTAACAATTCTCCACCCCAATCAGATTGAAAAACTTTAATCTTATGGTCAAGCTGATTTTCAACAAGGGATTTGAAATTAACAAAGTTTGGAAAGCATCAAATTTACGTTTTAAGGGATATATCCAAGAAACCTAACTAAAGTCATCACTGACACAATATAATAGTGGTAACCATTAAGCGATCTCACAGGAGAAGGACCCCGGAGATCATAATGGATCAACTCAAGGGGTTGTGTAGATAATGAAAGCAGAATTAGTATAAGGAATAGAATGCAACTTTCCATCTTGACAAGCTTCACAAAAGGTAAGGTTTCATTAATAGAAAGATTACAAAATTTGAAAACATAATGTAGAACTTTTATAGATGGATGGCCTAGTCTTCTATGCCAAAGTTCTACATCTTTAGGTAAATGCAAAGTAGAGCCTACACTAGGAGACTGAGCTGGTGCAGCAGACAAGAGAACAGAACATTTGGAGTGAAGTGGGCTCTGAGATGAGGCAATGACAGTAGGTGTCTAAATCTGATAGAGTCCTTCTCTAAGATGTCCTTCCAGAAGAGTGGTCTTCGTGTTTTGTCCTTAACAAAACAACAGGAATTAGTGAACTCAACAATAACAAAATTGTTATGAATAACCTGGGAAATGCTAAGCAAGTTTTTGGCTATTTTAGGGACATGTAACACATTAGCAAGATAAAGAGTAAGATTAGTGGAAGGCAAAAAAAAATATGGCTAGAACCAGTGTGTGCAATACATAACCTCTCACCATTCCCAATCACCAATGCATCAGAACCTTCATAAGGTGATCTCAGACTGAGGTTGTTCATATCAGATGTGACATGGTCAAGTTACTAGCTAGGATCGACCAAGCGATTACGGTGTAGCAAGATAAGCGAAGCTTGCTTGGTGTTACGATTACGGGGAGGCTGGAACATAGTGCATCTCAAACCTATGCCCGGCACTTTCGGATGCTATATGCCTATCTTCCAACAAATGCGGCATCTTGAGTGCAGTACCAATTTGTACATTTGATTGGGCTATGTAGTTTAACCTACCACCACCATTTTGCCCTTCCCTACCTACATTGCTAGCGAATGCGTCCTTTATTAGAAGACTGAGGTCTAGGAGTACCTCTTCCTCCACCAGATTGAGCAAATGCAGCATTTGCAGAAGGATTAACAAGATCAATGTGTGTAGGGCTATTATACCTGGAGATCAACCTCTCATAAGTGAGTAATTGTGATTGAACCTCAGGCCAAGTGAGTGAAGTGACTCTAGATGTAATGTTGACCACCACAGACTCATACTCTCTAAGGAGTCACCAAGAACAGCCAGCACAAGTTCTGAGGTCGGAACTGGAAATCCTGCAGCTGCCAAGGATTCTGAAAAACCTTTCATAGTGGCAAGATAATCAGCCATGGACTTGGCCCTTTTCTGTTTTAGTCAAAGCATCCTTGAATTCAAGGAGACGAGCCTGGGCTTGGCTATTAAACAGGGCCTCAAGTGTTAGCCACACTTCATGGGAGGTGGAGCATCCACAACCTCTTAAAGTGCCTTCTCCGTCATCGAGCCCGACCAAGCGACCAAAGAGAAGGCGTCGGTGGTGTTCTAGTCATCAAAAGCCGGATTCGGGATAAATCCAAGACGCTGGAGCTACGAATCACTGCGGTGATGGTTGCTTAGTGCCAAAAGAAATCCATCGAGCTTGTAGCCACGAACTATCGGAGGAGCGGAATACTTCCATAGCAAGTAATTTTTTATCCAGTTTCAAGATGGATCTTTGGTGAGAGTTCCTCAAAGGAATTAATGTTAGTGGTGGAGCTAGGGTGAAAAGAGTCGGAAAAGGCGTCTGTGCATAGAGTTGAGATAATCGGCATGAGTAGAGGAAGACGCGGTGGCGAACCGGTATTGAAGTGCGAGAGGTGGTGGTGTGAAAATGGAAACATTAGGGGTGGAAATGGAGCCAAAGCGGAATGAGCGGCGGAGGTGGTGTAACTACACTTTCGGTGTGTGCGAGGATCAAAAGACCCACGGAATCCGGAGGTGCGGTGGACATGGCCACGGAGTAGGCTCGATACCAACTTAGATTTCGAGGATAAGATAGATTTTCATTAGGGGCTAGAGGACAGAATGACAAAATAAGATACAAAATGAGAAAAAATGACAAGAAAAAAAAATGGTTGAGAAAGACAAAAGCACGTCTGTTACTACATGTGGTTGTAGGAACATGTAGTAACATGCACGTTTTTGTCATTCTCAACCACTATCTTTTTTTTTTCCGGTCATTTTTCCTCATTTTTGATCAAAAACGATCTTCACAACCTTTAACCTTTTTCATTAAGATGATAATAATGTTCGATCAGTACATCCTTTAATAACCATTAGCTTCTAACAAACTCTTAGCTACAAGATCTATGCTAGATACAATGGGACACTTGTCACACACACTACACAAATGTCACAACTAGCTTAGTCATCAAGTATCGTTATCTTTATCTTCAACAAAACAGGTTTTCAATGGAGATGCAAGTTGCTGAACGTGATATTAATCAGAAAAATTCCTTAAATAATTAATTTTTCAACAATGGATAGCAATTTTTACACAACCCTCCTACTTGAAAATAATGCAAGTTGCTGATGAAAAACCATTCACTGATTTTCTTGAAGGTGTGTGTCTATTGTAAGACAACCCTAGGAAATAACGTAAATTGCTGATAAAAAAATTATTCACTGATTGGGGAACAAAATATAAATTTGAAGGTATAGATAAAATACATTATATATACAATATATTAACTTTTTGAGAGCAAATTAAGGAGTGCTACATGCATGGGTTCGCCTCTCCTTGCACTAAAGCACACAGCCAGGCATTTGCAAAACTTTCTATCCGTGCCGAAAATGATCATTCTTATTTGCAGCTGGAGAAAGATTAGACACTGACAGTACTCCAGGACCGCCCCGACCGAGTCGCCGCCGATGGATAACATTTTCTGGCAAATAAAAGAAAGAAAAGTAAGCTAATCATGAGTTGACTATATATAAACGCTAGCTAAGCATGTACTAATGATATTAAATAGGGATGAAAACAAACAATAATCACCTTGAAATTGAATGGAAGAGAAAGTGGGAATTCTTGCTTCCACAAAGAGACTACTATTATTAGTAGTATTGATTATCATTAATATGGAGAAGATAATTACCAGAAAGTGTATCACTGCAGCAACCTTACAGAAGAAATTCTTCATTGCCTTATGTGTTTTGTGAGTTATCTGACTTTATCTGCTTGCTGCTTAATTTATGAATAGTACAATTCAAAATCGCTGCCGTTATATAATAATGCTCAGTTGCTCACAACTTGCTTGCGGACAAAGTCTCCAACAATTAGTTGTGTGTTTAATTAGGAACTAGAATCCTGACGCAGTCCTAAATGACCAGTCACAAAGCCATGAACTGGTAATTAAAGAGACAATTGAAGCGGTCAACTTTAGTCTCTTTTATTTAACCTCCACTTTTAAGAAAAGATTTTAGGCACATTAGTTTTATTTTTATTTTTATTTTTTTATTGGAGGGGTTAGCACATTAGTTTGACATCTAAAAAATAAAATAAAAAACAATATAAAATTTGCTATTTTTTCTTGGTTTTCTAATTAATTACATTGATTATTATTATCATCATTGTTGTTGTTGTTTTGCATTTCCACCATCCATAAATAATGAAATGAAAAAGCTCCATTTCACAATATATGTTAGCAATCAAGGTAAAAGTTTTATTTTATTTCTATATATACCTTCTCCCTGGTTTCCACCAACAAGCCCAGGAGCTCACTACACAAATGTAACGCCTCCAGACTCCGGGTCTGATAACGTTAATTAAGACCTTTATGTCTCACACTTATACGAGGGTGAGCATTCTACTATTTTTCCTATGTGGGACATTACATTCTCCCCCCTTATAAGGGACTGGCGTCCTCGTTAGGACGGCCAAGTCTGTTCCCGGATCGTCCCTACCAGAGGTAACGAGAGGCCATCCTTACACCGTCTTCTTGTACGGTGCAACACATAGTTCCATCTGATAGTCGGCTCTGAATACCATTCTGTAACGCCTCCAGACCCCGGGTTTGATAGCGCTAAATGAGTCATAAAGGATCCGGTCAACTGCTTAGACCGCCGTCCTCGCTTGGTCAAAAGGCTAACCGAGTTGACAAAACATTTATATCTCGCGACTATATGGGGATGAGCATTCTACTATTTTTCCTATGTGGGACATTACAACAAACGGATATTAAATGTTGATGCATCAAACACAAAAACAATAGAGAAAGAGTAAAAAAGATGGGGAGCAAAGATATATGGCGTACGTAATATATATCTTATATCTTACGTTGCGTCCTTTTGTGTTGAATATTTCAAAGATTGAGAAGGACCTTTTAGAGCAAGCCTACTCTACATATCTTCTCAATTTCGAATATTCAACATTTTGTCATCGGGAATGTCTCTACGTTTCACGGGACGAACCGTCTCCAGTTTAGCCATCATTAATGTTTGTGAGGAAAAGGTGGCGTCTTTAAGACCTTAATTTCTTAAGGCCCTGAAAATATTGTACCAGGTCGTGAAGACTCAAGAGCGTCACCGGTAGAAAGATCAAATGCAATATTCTGATTTTTAGTAAAAGACAGATGTGTAATTTTGCACAAAATCGGAATATTATATTTATTTATTTTAAGGATTTAAGTTTCAAAAAAGAATAAATCATGGAAGTTATTAATTTATGGGAAAATTAAACTCCCCATTAATAGGGAGTTGTCAGAAAACTTCTCCCAAAAGTTCAAAGCTGTTGTTGTCTGAGGAAAGAAAAAAAGCGAGAGAAAAGCAAAGGAGATTTCTCCAAAATTCTTACGATCCCTTATCGGTTTGAAATCAATTAGAGAATCAAAATCGGCGAGGAGAAGGGCTACGAGTTGACACCAAAAATTGAAGAATTGAAAAGGTATTAGTGTTGCCCTAGTTTTGGGAATCTTCATGTTTGATCTGTTTAGTTGCTTTAAGATGTTCAATTAAGTAAATTAGTTTGTGTAGATACGGTGATCATAATTAATTTAGGATTAATTGTTGATCATCTAGGTTTTGGCTTGAGGAATCGAAAGGTCTTCTTTATTTGCTTGAAGTTTGGCGTTGAATTGCTTTGAATCAAGTAAGAGGGTTTTCATGTTGAACAATTCTTGTTTTATGATGTTTAGGTTAAGTGTATTTGCCGTTAATTATTGTAGAACCCATGATTGTGTTTGTTAATTGAAATATAGAATGATATAGCATGTTTGGCACATGTCTTTATGATGTTTTGGTGCTTGAATAATGTTGTTTTGGTGTATTTGATGTGTTGGATTCGATTGTGCATTGTTCGGGACTGTTACAGATCGAAAAACGTAGAAAAATGCTCTGAGGTGTCATAGGCGTTGGCCTATGATTTATGGGCGATGGCTTTATCAAATCAGAGAGTTCATAGTATTACATTTGTCTGTGCGGCGCTGATCTATGATCCATGGGCACCTATGGCCCAGAAATGGTGTAAAGAATACAAGTGAAGAATTATCATGTCAATGATCATAACTTTTTTATTAAGTCACCATCTTGCCCCTCAAACAAAAAAGTCGTCATCTTCATTTTGGAATATTGTTTTTGATTTGTTGCTTAGAAATGAAAATCAAAACAGGTAGTGGAAAAAAACTGAACGATGGTTTATTGATATGGTGGTTAAACACGATCCTTTGCAGATTTTTTTTTGTGTGGAGTTTATTGCCGCAGATTTTCGGGCCATTATTTGGCAGTATTAATTCATATTTAATATTGGATGAAAGATATTAGGAAAATATTAAATGAGGGTTTTATTTCATATTCACTTGTATATTGTCTTTTTAAATTACTACTCATAAGATTCATATTTAATTGTCGCGATTCTTGCAGTAGCGTATTAATAAGAGTAGTTAATATTTTGAAACTTGTCCAAATGACAATAACACCCTTAAATATAATTAATGCGATTTTGTTTTCAATATCATCTCGCTTAATAAATAAAGGTAGATGTAGAAAAATCTGATAAATAATGTTTTAAAAATATAAGCTACGACAGATAAAATGAATATTTCATTTTCAACAACTTCGACGGCTAAATAAAGGAGAAGTATCTTATTTAATTGTCTTTTTAACCCGAATAAGATTGAAAACAGTCTCAACTTTTCCTAAAAAAACAAACAGCCAATTAGGGTAATGGGTAGTTAAATAGCCTCAGTCCACCTATAAATCTTACTAAAGGCCCAAGTCATTCGTGTTTTCATGCTTTTATGGGATGACTTTTGCTAAATTTTGCTAAATGACTTGGGTGTCACCTATGAGCAAAGAATGACTTTTGCTAAATTTTGGACTTTTACAGAAAAAATCTATGAAGTAATATTATAAAAAAAATTAGAACACCTGACTAAATATTTTGGCTCTGCCTAGGGGCGTAAACGAATCGAGTTAACTGCGTATCTCTTTAAACGAGTTGAGTAATTTAAAATATTCTTAAATTCGAGCATCAGTATTTCGAGCTTGAGTTTATGAAAGTTTTAGAAACTAGAGCCGAGCTCAAGTTTTGCACTGAGCTTATCGAATCTATTATGTTTTTAGAAAAGAGTCTAATAGGCTTTGCGGTGGTTATTTAGGTGTTTGAATTCATGCCGACCTCGTGGTTCGACTTCTTTGAGGCGATCTACGACCTCATCAAGCTTTCCTTCCATTACTGCTGTGTCGATGTCTCTGATCAGATCTCGACACTGCTCTGAATCATGACCCACATCCTGGTGATACTTGCAGAATTTGTTAGGGTCTCTCTTTTCTCTAGGTCCCCTCATGGGTGATGGAACCTTGGCTATGCCTTTTCTTTCCATGATCGCGAGGACACCTTTCGCGAGATCGAGTTCAAAGGATGAAGTCTACGTCTGCGAGCTTCTTTCTTGCCTGGCCGATATGAGACTAAGCTATTTGTTACTACATCTAAACCGACTTTCTTTTCTTATCGATTTATCCTTATATCACTCTTCTTCCTGCCGCCTCATTCCATCTCTCTCTTAAGTCTATTTGCTTCATTGACAATGCTTGTAGGCTACGTCCGGACATTCTTCCATTATACGAGGAGTTTCTTTGTTGAGTTTAGCGTGTAGTCGTCCCTCATGGACACCTTACAAAAGAAGCGACGGCGATCGATCATCTGCGTCCCGCTTTGTGCGGACTCTCCGTTGAAAGCGCTTTATAAAGCCTGATCACGGACTCACCAGGCTTACCTTGAGTTAAAAGATGAGTTTAATTCCTCTGGAATGGGCGGTGCGATGAATGCATGGATGAACTTCGAGTTAAGTTCTAAAATCGGAGATCAACCTGGGAGGGATCTTGTTAAACCACTCTCTGGCTCTTCCTGTTAGTAGTGCAGGGAAAGCTTTGCACTTAATCTCATCTGCGGCGTTGTACAGATTCATGTGTGAGATGTATTGATGCATAAGATCATAAGGATCCTTGGACCCGTCATATGACTCAATCTTTGGAATCTTGAACCCGGTGGTGAGGTAGTTTATCAAGGAACTTCGATGAAGGGTGGCGCAGCGTAGAGCAACTCGTCGATCGTCTTTAAGTAAGCGTCTGATTCGGCCTTAGCCGTATCATTAGGGCTTGAGCATTTTCGGTTCCATGTGCCCGGCTAGACTCGCACAAACTCATGCTTTTTATGAGTTTCTTGATGCAAGTCGAGTTTACGATACTTCGAGATTCCTTCTCTTGAGGCCATCAATATGGTCTTAAGAGTAAAATTTTCAATATTTTCAAGGTCTCAACCAACACCTGGTTGCATTTGGATCTTGAAAAATTTGAATTTGGTGATGAGATTGATCATCAGCGGCGTTCCCCTTTTACAGGCAACCGTAGCTTGTGCGTCTCCTTTGGTAGTCGTGGTTTGTACCACCACCTGCTGCGTTGGATCACTTTGGATCTGCCATTTTCTTACTGTGTTTTTGGCGGCATGGTTCTTGTTGGGTCTGGGGCCCGATTTGATCGTTTATCGGAAAGAAGGCCCTCCTTCTCATATTAATTGTGTTGGAAATCGTCGAGAATCAATCTGAGTCAATTCTCTTTGTGATAAAGATCTTAAACCCTAGACCACTAATTAGGTGTGAGAGAGGCGTTTTGTGTGTATTTTGATGAGCTCGTGAGTTATTTTCTCGAGTTGCCTCACGTATCCAATAGCAATGGGAATCAAGTCTTTCGTAGTTCTTAGAATTCGTTTATATAGGGGCATCTCGCGCACTACTAACTTGCTCTGCAAGTATTATGATTTATTATTATTCACTAAAGATATACACGCATTAATCCTATAATTTAGAGATAATTATGGACATATTTAATGTCAAGATTACAATCTTTATGACGAAGGATTCTTTCCTCATTTATATTTATCTATCTCTCATGTGGAATAACAACGGGGTTGTGTTGGGCGTCTGCGTTCGGCCCACCCAGCCACTATATGGCGGACTAGTCGGCTCCTCTTTGCCCGCGCCTTAACCGACTGCGGTGGGCTGGAGAAAGAAGCTGCTGCCGATCTCGCACAGAGTAAAGGGACCTACCCTTAGTGAGTAAGCTTGGCTCGCTTCCCCCTAGGCTTTGCGATGACATGGGGTATAACCGAGGCGGATGTACCTTTTATTAAGGGGCGTTCGCACTCATCGGATCCATAAAATACATTTATTACAAATTGGGGTCCGCGGACCATTAAAAATAAAAAACTCTACATTCTTGAATAGAAAAAGCTACTTTGAAAAATAATTACATCTGCATTGAGTAAAATTTACGAATCATCGTCATTTGGTATAACAAAACATAGCCAGGACTTTTATTACGTCATTGTGATGTGTTAAGATGATTTAATATGTTTGTCGTGCCATTTATTGTAGCAATAACGTTTTGTTCTGCTTTATATCTACTCCAATTATTCTAATAAACATGTTGACGATCATGAGCTACCAGCTCCTTATATATAACATAGTTTCCTTGTTTCTGTTCGGCTTCCTTTGTTAGTCATGCATGACGCAGGCAGATATTACCTGGGATGCACCTGCATGTAGTCACACTAATTAGAAAAAAAAAGAAAAAAAAGGTAAATCTATAATTAATTAATGGTTCACAAATCGTGCATCTTTTTATACAATAATGATAGGTGTTAGAGATAATAATGAGAATATTACCGTTTATAGAATATGATCTGTGATAGAATAATAGATAAGCGATAATTGATTGTAATCAATCTCATTATAGTTATTATTATGTTCGCATTATATTTATTAGTATAAATAGCTCTTATTGTATTGATCAAGTAATGTCTGTCTGATATCTTTTATTATATACATTATGGTATCGAATTTCTAAAGTGACGTCTTTTCGATCACGAAGCGAAGCTTTATGAAAAAGAATATTTGGGTGGGGTTTGTGACATCAATATGATCAAACCCTCACCCCTCCCAAATTATTTTTTATTTAATTTTCCGTTGATTTTTTTTATTTTTTCCTTCCCGAAATAAACATGGCTGATTCAAAGGCTCCGTTGGCGTCAAAATTGAAAGCGAATTAGGCTCCCAAGCATCCTCCTTCTTCATCGCGCTCCAGGTTCATTCAAGCTTCTAACCGGGTTATATGGCGAAGCCTTTTTCAACCCCTGTTGCACTGCGATTTACGCAATATATAGCGACTCTCGGCCTCAGCGCAATGCCGATATTAGCACGGACCTTCCATAATATTTGCTCATCTCCATGCCCCACCAAAGTCTCCGACAGCCTCCTTGTGTCTTTCATATTTTCTTATTATTATTATTTTTATTTTTAATAAATATCAATCTTGTCGTTATCTTATCCATGGCCGTATCCACCTTCAACTCCTTTCTATTTTCTTTTCTCCATCTTCTACCCTGCGCTTCTTTTTATTTTTGTTAGGGCATGACCCTCCGTTCCTTTTAATTTTGTTAGGGTATATCCCTCCATGTATTTTTAGGGTCTATCCCATGAAGAACTTTTATTGAGCGATATCAGTGAGAAAGTTGATCTTGATTGATATCACGAGTTATTGCTGAGACACCAGGACTCAAGCCATTCATTGCGAGCCAATCACCATATTCGTTCTTCTACTCAGTGTGATTGCGGGCGTGTTAGAGATAATGTGAATATTACAGATATAGAAAATTAGGAAAATAATTGATTGTAATCAATCTCATTATAGTTATTATTATGTTCGCATTATGGTATTAGTATAAATAGCTCTTATTGTATTGATAAGTAATCTGTCTGATATCTTTTATTATTACATTAATAGGTCTAGCTAGAATAAATGTGTACATAATATCTCACCATACATCTGCATGTGATACTAAAAGTTTAATTATTATTTTTACAAAAAAAAAAAAAAAAAAAACAGTGTGGTGACCGGCGAGAAGATTAGAAATTTGTTGTAATATCATTATCGTTTTGTTATATATAATTTGGTTTAAATGGGATATTTATATAAATATGTAAAAGGATGTACAAACTGTTCAAAAAAGAAAAAGGATATACAATTATTTCTTATTTATCAAGCTACATTATTATTAATGAGCGTCTTAGATGTAGTTACCGTGTCTTAGTTTTGTTATATATAATTAAGTGGTTATATTAGCAAACAAGACTTTATGACAGAAATAAAGAGATAAATATTCTGATATACAATACTCCATTACACTATTTAATTAATCCAGATGTTGTGACTCGTACATATGTAAACCGACCCATTATTTAATATTTAATAAAAATGTGGAATGATCATACATTTTCGGGAGAGTCTTTTTATATTAATTTAAAAGGATTTTTTTTCCATTTCTAGCAACTAGCAAAAGTAAAATAAAATAAATAAATAAATGTAAAACTAAGTAAATGTGTCGTGCGTTAAGATTTTTCTCTATATTGTTTTTCCTTGGTAGAGTAGAAGTTTCTTGACACGGATTGTTTAAGAATGGTCTGAGATACACGTTAATATACAAGACTACTTTTTAAATTTGAGATCTTTCGCCTTAGCATATATATATATATATATATATATATATATATATATATATATATATATATCGATCAACTAAACCACAAGTCATGCACGTATAGCAACAAAAGGCAGCGTATTTAAATTGAACTGTGTTTTGGTCAAATAAAGATTCTCAGATACATAGAGATGGCGATTAAAGGGAAATTACAGATTTTGCTGGTTGAGGCTCGAGATCTTAAGGAGAGGAAATTTGCAAGCTCAGTAACTTTTACTTGAGCAATTACTTTTCTCAACATTTTTATTTTTATTTTTTTTATATCTAACAAAAATAATAGTAAAATAAACTGCATGCATATATTTTCCACACAGGTTTGTTGAATTGTGTAAATCCATGGAACCATGCATCGAAGCCATATGCATATATACAATACAACGAGCAGGAGTTCCGAAGCGGAGTGGCTCATGGTGGGTAATTTTGATATCCTTTGAATAAAATACTAAAATAAAATAATCATATTTTACCACTAAAATAAAATCATATATTTTCACATTTTGTGATTTAAGCATAGAAATGAGTGATATGGATATATATGTATAAATATGCAGGAAAAGGAAATAGAAAAGAGTGGAACCAGAGTTTTACGTTGGACGTGGAGTATCCTGCGGTGGTGGACGGAGGAGGAGAAAATCATGTGTACAAGGTCATCATTCGCTTAATGGACAAACATAAGCTCTCCGACAGCGATTTCATCAGCGAAGCCACGTAATTCACTTCCTCAGCTTTTCCATTTCTGTTTCCGATTTGTTTTCTTATTACTCTTTCTTTCATTGATCATATATATATATATATATATATATATATATATATATATATATATATATATATATATATATGTATATTATTTTTATGTGATTTAGTTGTTGCCAATGAGACATAGATTCAATGGTCATTCCTCTCACGATCACAATATTCTGGGTTCGAGTTTCGATGAATGTAAATGTGTGTGTGTTATATTATTTATCTATCGTTTAAGTAAATTAATATATTGCCTTTAAATAATGAAATAAATAAAAATTCTTTAGAAAAAAATTCAACTCCAAACGTGACTTTAAATAATAAAATGATTAATTCATCATTTTCCCAACATTATTCGACTAAGGAATCAGTTGTAGTTTTTCAATAAGATTTGTCTATTGAAGAAGACAATTAATGGTTATGTGTTGTGTACTGGTCAGGTATAAAGTTAGTTAGTTACAGTTTTCACAAATTTTAACGCCCCCTCCCCCTCCTTTTTGTGTGTGGCTCTTCGTTTATGAATACAGAGCGCTTATTGATAATGAGCGACTTGGCGTGTATATATATACACACACTTCCTGCATCGATCGATCATGTATGGATATGATAATCATGAAATCTGAAGTAATATGGGTGGGGATGGATGCAGGGTGTATGTAAAGGATGTGCTCTCAATTGGTGTAGAAAAGGGGAAGCTTGAAGTGGAACCTCAAGCACATAGGGTTGTTCAACCAGACAATACTTACTCCGGTGAAATTTGGGTTGCCATTGCCTTCATCAAGGTTTGTTTTTCCGTTGTCTAAAATATAGTTATTTTTTGTATGGTTATTCGTAAGAAAAACATCAAACTTGAGAATGTGAGGAAGATGAAAAATTGAGTGGATGAAGCCTAAATAAAGCAATCAATTAAAGGGGAAGTGCGCTTAAATTCATGACTATAATATATGCCATATATTGATAGAATAATCGTAATTATTTGTAATTATGTAGATTATTTTGTAGTATTAACTGCTAGTCAAATTATCATAATGATAGGAGGATCTTTAGCTAGCGGTTACACCATTGTATTTAGTATATATTTTGTACACTGAGATGAATGAAAGATGCGGAAAATATTCTTTCATAGTATCAGATTAGGTTTCCTTCCTAAAGCTGCTTCCATAAATTCTATCGCCGCCTCCCTTCACCTTCGTCTTCCTTCCAACTTTTTTTCCGCCATGGGTGACTCATCCAAGTTTCATCCCGCTTTGTCAATTACTAATGTGAAATCCCTCATCCCCGTCACTTTGGATTTGATCTGGCGAATACACATCTTAGGCTGCTCTCTTTAAAGTCCAGGCGCGTGTTCATGATGTCTTGGATCACATAATTCCACCCACCGGCGCTACGGAAAGGCGGCGTCCGACAAAGCAAAATCTGAAAATCCTACCCTCACGGAAAGCGACTTGATCTTTATCGTTCTTCAATGGATTTATGCCACGGTCTCGGGTGATATCTAACCTCCATCTGGTTGAGGATGATTCGGCGGCGGCGGCGTGGACAGTAGGCTGATTTGTTTCATGATAACGAGGAACTCCCGAGCTTTGTACTTAAACAAGGAATTCACTAATACTATGCTCTTGATTTCTCGCAACAAATGCTTCTTTAATCGTCTCAAGGCGTTGGCGGATCGGTGAAAAATGTGGGGGCTCACTGTTGATGACCACGCTTTGGTCTTTGAAGATGCTCGAGGTTTATCCGATCGATACTCAATTTTTGTGGTATTACTGCGAGAACAAGAAGAATTTGCCGTCATTCGCCATTTGCTCGGTCGAAGTTAGCCTTAGAGAGACCACGATTATGGAGCAGGCTAAGCTTGAATCATCTTGGCGGCGGCTCTCGACCACCGGCGGTAATCTTTCCCTCTTTGCACCGACTTACCTCTCCAGGTCGTGGTCGGTGAAAAGCGAAATCACGGCAACAAAAATGGGGGCCGTAATAATGGAGGTGGTGGCGGTCGGGCCGATATGCGAGGAAATCTTGGTGGCGGAAGAGGGGTAACCGTGGGAGAGGTCAGCGGCGAGGGTGGTCTTTGGCGGCGAGGGTCGGCGGCGGCGTCCCTGCGGTCGACCATGGACACCACGGCCATAGTGGATGATGATGCGACACCGTGTTTGCTCCTCCACCGCCACCCGACCCAACCTTGAGTCCACCTTTGGTTCAACAAGCGTGGGCCTCGTCGACAAGGTGTCTTGGGCCCAAGGCCAAATGTGCAGCGGCGACAGCAGGCCTTAAGTGGCTAATAATCGGTGGATGCCCACCGATGCTCGAAGGCTGCGATGCATACAATGTCACTCTCACCACGGACCCGGGTGGTACATGGATACGGGCGGCGTCTCACGTAGCGTCCTCGCCGAAGTACTCTCGTCTATTTTAATTTGAGCAATAATAATGGGATTATCGTTGGTAGTGGCCAATCTATTCGGTTGGGGTTATGGTCATGCATCTTTAACTTGATCTAATCCACCTTAGCGTTAAACCGTGTTTACATGCTTGTAACCTTATTAAAAATTTGGTATGCGTGAGAAAGTTTACCACGGATAATAACGTCTATGTCATATTTGATCCTTTTGGTTTTACGTGCATGATATCCAGGCGGAGGCGTCTTACGAGATGTGGCGGCCACGGGTGACCTTTATTCCGTCACATTCACGGTCAAGTCACCATCCACCACATTACGCTTTGCTCACTTCCACTATTTGGCATGATCGTTTGGGCCACCCAAGCGCGAATATTTTAATACTCTTCGTCAAAATAAATTTATTGATTGTCCTACTATTTCAAAAACTAGATGTTGTCAATCATGTATTCTCGGAAAACAAGTTAAGCGCCGTTTATTGCCTCAACTTCTACTACTTTGTTGCCTTTTGATATTATGCATAGCGATATTTGGACCTCGCCTATTTTGAGTTAAACAGGGCATCGATATTATGTGCTTTTTCTAGATGATTATTCTAATTATTTGTGGACTTTTCCCATTGCCAAAAAATCCCAAGTATTGTCCATTTTCATGAATCTTCATGCTCGTATTGAACACAATTGAGCGTCATATTAAGAATATCAATGTGATCATGGGGGAGTTTGATAATCGTCCTTTTGGCAATTTTGCGAGTTAAATGGGATTAATTTTTAGTCTTTCGTGCCCTCACATCTTCCCGGAATGGTAAGGCGAGCGTAAAATTAAGCTCACATAAATAATATCATCGCACCCTCCTCTTTACACTCGTCCATGCCCCAATCGTTTGGCCCCACGCCCTTCAAATGGCAACTTACCTTAGTAATATTCTTCCGAGCAAACTTTTGGCGAATGAATCTCTCTCAAAATTTTGTACATAAAGAGCCTTCTACTCACATCTCCGTGTCTTGGTTGTTTGTGCTATCCGTTGTTCCGTCCACTCACGATAAACAAACTCCAAGCCAGTCTACCCCTTGTGTGTTTTAGGCTTCCCTCGACCATCAGCGGATACAAATGTTTTGATCTCTCGAAGTAATAAAATATTCACGTGTCGTCATGTCATTTTGATGAAACAGCGTTTTCCTTTTGCTAGTTGTCACGAGTCCAACGGCCCCTCCTATGACTTTCCTTGACAATGGGTTATCTCCTACATAACCCAACATTTGTATGGTCCGTGAAGCCCACCAAACACCCACTCCTCAAAAATGAGCCCATTTCACCAAATGAGCCCCTCCCCTCCGTCCCTTCCCCTTTCGTCCCATCCATCACGCCTCACGAGGCCCAAATCGACCACGGCCCAACCTCGATCCGGTCGGCCACCTCAATCTACTCGGCGGTCACCCGCGACCAAGCGAGGGATATTTAAGCCCAATCCAAAATACTTATCCGACCAATCTCTTTTGAAATGCGGTTGAGCGTTCTCCCTTCCCGTACCCCCACTTTAGCGCGCCGTGACCCGGGTGGAAATTGGCCATGGTGATGAGTTTAATGCTCTTATTAAAAATAAGGCGTGGGATTTGGTGCCACGTCCTGGTGTTAATATTATTAAGCTCATGTGGATTTTTAATCATAAGGAAAAATCGATGGAACTTTTAAGCGGCATAAAGCCCGACTTGTAGGTGATGGTAAGACTCAACAGTGGGAATTGATTGAGTGAGACCTTGATCCGGTGGTCAAACCGGCAACCATCAGGACGATTTTGAGTCTCTCTTTATCAAAAAATTGGCGATTAAATGATTGGGCGTAAAAATGCCTTCTTACATGGTGAGCTTAAAGAGGTTGTCTATATGCATCGGCCGATGGGTTTTCGTGACAAGACACATCGGACTATGTTTGTCTCTTACGCAGAAGTCCTTGTATGGCCTCAGCGGGCGCCTCGGGCGTGGTACAAGCGGTTTGCGAGATTTTATGTTTGTTACGGGATTCTGCAGGCGTAAGTCGGATACTTCTTTATTTATCTATCGGCATGGCTCGACATGGCTTACTTATTATTATCGTGGATGATATTATACTCACGGCGTCATCTCACGCCCTCCGCACTACTATCATGGATCGAAACTTGGCTCGAATTTGCTATGAAGGATTTAGGGCCTTTGAACTATTTTTTGGGAATTAAGGTGACCCGCACCTCGGCGGCCTATTTCTTTCCCGACACAAATATCTTCTTTGAGATAATTGAGCAGTGGAATGACCTTTTGCAAACCGTCCCTTACCCAGGTGGATGTTAAGTCAAGCTCGGTTTACGGCGGGTGAGCGTATGATGATCCGACTAAGTATCGAAGTCTCGCCGAGGGCGCTTCTGATGTTGACTTTCACCCGCCCGATATTTCTTACGCGATTCGGCGAGTGCTGTCTCATATGCATGACCAGCGCACGAGCATATGAATGCCGCCAAAGCGCATCATCCGTTATATCGAGGGGACTCTGCACCTTGGTTTATCTTTATTCCGCCTCAAGGTGGATCTTGTCTCGTACACGATGCGGTTGGGGTGGTTGCCCGACACTCGGCGATCTACTTCCGGTTATTGCGTGTTTTAGGAGATAATCTCATTTCTTGGTCCGATAAGCGGCGGCTACACTCTCTCGCGCTCAAGTGCGAGGCCGAATATCGGGCGTCGCTAATGTTGTTCACGAATCATCGCGGCCGTAATCTCCTCCTCGAACTCGTTGCCCGGTTCGTAAAGCCCTTTGTTGTTTATTGCGACAATGTGAGTGCAATTTATCTCTCGGAAATCGATTCAACACCAGCGCGCAAACATATTGAAATGGATATCCATTTTGTTCGAGAAAGTAGCTCGTGGGAAGTCCGTGTTCATCATGTTCCGTCCGTTACAGATTGCGGACATTTTTACCAAAGGCTTGCCACTCGTGTTATTTGAAGACTTCGGAGCAGTCTCGACCTCCGACATCCTCCCGTTTATTTGTGGGGGTGTGATAGAATAATCGTAATTATTTGTAATTATGTAGATTATTTTGTAGTATTAAGCGCTAGTCAAATTACCATAATGATAGGAGGATCTTTATTAGCGGTTACACCATTGTATTTAGTATATATTTTGTACACCTGAGATGAATGAAAGGTGCGGAAAATATTCTTTCATATATATATTGACGTTCAAACATCAATGACCATTAGAGCTAGTAAGTTTTTATCATCACTGGCATCGAGTTATTTTTACCCGGGAACCATCAAGTTCGGGATGGGTTTGTGTTGGTTCCTCACACCTATGATATCGAGAATTTGAACCATGAGCGGAGAAAGATATGAGAAAAAGCATTTGGCTGGAAAAGCATTAAGATTTGGCATTCAATCATAGGCCTCTTTCTTGTTCAATCTTCCACTTAAAAATGTTAAAGCTCTACAGCCAGAAGTACTCATTCCTCATGTCGCTTAGGATGGATGGAGATTTAATCACGTAACCTAGTGGTTTGCTATTATAGCAAGAAGCGAAGAAATCTCCCATTCACGGTGTTCAAATCTCATGGCTCGAGCAATGTCAATTTGTCGTTTAAAGCCTTCAAAAGCCTTTTACTAGCTAGATCATACCGCGAGGGCAGTTCAATGTTCCTCTTTATCTTATGGATCACCGTAAAAGTGCAATTTCTCATTATCTAATAGTGTGAGGCGTAGTGTGTAAAATGAGAGACAGAGCGGATGCACCCTTTGATCGAGGGACACTCTCTTCTCCTCGGAACGTAAAAAACTATTATGTATGTTATGTAGTTTTTAGCTCCCATTAAATTTATATTCATGTATAATAATTGGATAATTTGACAAATAAAAATACATGAAATTATTCTTAAAGTGATATATTTAAACAAATATTAATAAGTTTTTGAAATGCTGGTTTCTAAAAGAAAAAGTGTTTTTATTGTTTGAAACTTTTATGAAATCAAAACTTTATTGATAGGATTTAATGTGTTCGGATATTGCAGCGTATTTTAGTGTTTATATAACGCATAAAATTTATAATCATGTTATTTTAGATATATAGTAGTTTTTTTGGATCAGGGACAGAAAAAATATTATATGTTTTCCTGAATGCAAAAGATCTTTGGAATTATCGTTATCACTCGCTTGAGTATCGCGCGTCAGTCACTAAACACAAAACGATGACATGAGATCCGAGCACCCTTAACAAAAAATAAATAAATAAAGACCACCACCATTCCATTTTTCCCCTCTCTAGTAATTCAAATTGTTTGAGATAAATCACATTGATAAGTATATATAAAATTACATTAATTGAATTACATACAAATGTTGTAGGCGAGTTCTATTGCATCTCGTAAATATTTCTGGCACCATATTACACACAATTTTTACATGTAAATGTGGTGCGGGAAGTATATTTGAGGTGAGAAATATTTGTGTCATGACAAAATATCTGTGTAAAGTGTCATGCGTGACTTTTATACTAATTGTTTTATAAGACAACATGAATCGATAGAGTCCAGCATCATGTGATGATCAAAAGCGTGTTTTGGTTATTTTATTATGACTCTATTACTTCTCTTTTAAGGTGTAATTGATCCATATCGAAATCAATTAAAACTAAATAAAGTCTTTGGGCCTTGAATTTACATTGGGCTTTTCCTTATTGAAGATATAACATAGGCATAAGATATCTATTGAATTGTGTCTTTATTAATAGCAATTGGTTTAGGACGGAAAAAATAGAAAAATGAAAAAAAGAGAGATATCTATTGAGTTTGGGCAATTTTAAGTAGCTTACGAATTTCACATGGTTCATGAAAACTATTTTCCCCTTTCAGGGCAAACCATAATATATATATAGGAAATATTACGGTCGGAGTCAATCAGAAAAAGCTGGGCCAAATCCGTTCTGAATTAGATTAATCTTAAAATAATATGAAGCGTTGGATTGATTTAATCGTTATTACTTTACCTTTCATATGACACTTATATGTAAAAGGAAGAAAAAGACAAAATTCTTGTAAAAAAATCTACACCTAGTGAACATTTTTTTAAGAACTAGTCGATCAATCAAGATAGAACAATTTCATCTTTATTACCCAATGTCAACAAACCTATGGAGCTCAAGCGAGAACCACGATGAATTTCGAAGTTCTTGAAAGAACATTCATTTCACCGATTCAAGTTTCCTTGACCCATTATCACACGATTCTGCCTCTCTCATGGCCATTCCCGACCAACCCGCCACATCGTGCAAAAACCGCATGAGCATACCACTCCATCGCCCCAATTGCACTTTTACCACCACACGCCGAGCGACCTCTCTTTCAACCAAATCAACCACATCCACCACCTACCACCACCAAACCGAACTGTCATGTTCCATATTCTGAAAAAAAATATATTAGGAAAAAAATAAAATAACGATTCACAAGCTAGAAAATCATGAGTAAAATCTCAATTCTTTGATAAAAAGTGAATTTACGAAAAATCGTTTCTTCTAAAGTACTCTTTGCCGTTTTTTCAATTTTTTTAAGGTATTGTGATTCTAAGCTTATCTTCTTCACTGTTTCTTTAGCTTCAGCGAAGGAGGACTTTTTATTTTATTTTATTTTATTTTTTCTGCGTGATGTAAATATATTAGGTGCGTTAAAATCATGCGTATGTGGTATGGTGTATAAAAGAAATAATCAGCGGATGTAATTATTCTACATGTTTTAGTGGAGATTAAAAAGCTCAATCATCCAGGTTAAAATATTATTTGTAATTTATAATGCCATTCTGCACATATATATATATTGAAAATATAAAAATAAAAAAATTTACCAGCGGAACATTTATTCGTGTTTGAAAAGTTAGCCAAATACATAAGTCCCTTGTAAAGAAAACAAAGTTAGTCAAAAGATTTATTTATTTATTTTTATTTTTTTTAGGGCTGGAATTAGTTAGACTGGTCGCTGTCATGAAGGATTAATTGTTTCCAAAAATAAAATTGGCGTGGAACATTGACCATGAGATTGCACTGAAACAAGCATTATTGGCATTGCCTAATTTTATCATTTCTTAAAACAGAAAGAATAATTATTATTATTCTCATTTCATACCTACTACACCCCCCGCCCCTCCCCTCTCCCTCCCTCCTTTACTTTCCAACATAGCAATTTGTTGATATAATAGCATTTTCATACCTGAAATAATTATTTATTTCAAAATAAGA